>LZPO01118083.1:19735-30703 GCA_001675575.1 Neotoma lepida | reverse complement strand
TCACACACACACACACACACACACACACACATACACACACAGGCTTGTGTACACATGCACACACACTCACACACAAGCTCATGCAGCCAATATTTCACTGCATTTTGGTCATTGGTATTATATACATGACTGGTTTTCTGTAAGGTTACACTGCCTGGAAAAGCTGCAGCTGTCTTGGTTGGTGCAATTACACCTCATGATATTTGCACAATGACAAGATCACCCAGTGCTGCCCTTTACTGAATATAACCCATTAGAAAATGAGGCATTATCTTATAGACACTCTACTATAAATATGCCTAAAGTACATCATAGATATAATTAACCAAATGCATAAATTCTTTAAAAATTTGTGAAATTCCTTCATTGATTGAGAAGCTTACACCAAATTGAGAATAGTCTACCATGTGAAAAAGTTTAATATTATTTGATAGTAAGTAATCCTATTTGAATTTAAATTCTTGAGGATTACAATCAGCAAAATTGAAAGGGGGGGATGAGGAATCCTTGAATGAATACATATAACTATATTCATTATATAAGTTATCAAAATGATTTTTAAGTTAATTTAAACTCTGAAGAATGAAGTAGGTAATTGATTCTGCTTCATAGCATCTTCCTTGTGTCATTTCTAAAATTAACTTGAGATCCAGACACCCTCTCATAAAAGTGAGAAGAGGAAAAAGAATGAAGGGCTGGAAATAGAATCAATTTGGAGAAGTCTGAGTGAGGTCCTAGAAAAATCAAAATCCTATTTTTTTTTAACATTGATTTGTCTGATTTCAGAAAGATGTATTTAGAAATTCAAAAAAGAGTAGCCTGAATCCACTATTTTTATTTTATAGAATCATTTGTGGCAAGTCATAGACTCTTAATAGGGTTTTATATTTACAATAACAAACTAGCACATGAAACCAAACATGTAACCCCTCCTGCCACCCTTCTATTGAGTAGAATGGTAATTTTCAGACAGATATAGCACATCATTTCTTTATTGTATCTCCAATTTGATTTTTAGTCTTTCTTGGAGACTTACAACTGCATTATAATGTAAATAATCTTCATATTCTGACCTTATCAACTGTGGGACTGTGATTTATTTTCACAACTATATGAATTAGCAAAAGTANATTGTAGTAAAAAAGTTAAGTATAGAAATCACCACATTCTACATTTCTTCTCATTATTCAAAGTAAAAAGCTACTTGACTTTCCTTGTGGATGTTTAAGAACCTTCGGGGCTTAGGAAACCTTTGTCATGATAATAGTGTTCCTTACTGGCTTGTCCACAATTAGGATCCAGAAAGCTAAATGTTTCACATGAATCTGAAATCAGACAAAGATAGCTCTTTCTATTATCAAAAGCTGACAATATCACCACAGGCTCTGGCTTTTGAAGACAAAGGTTGGTGAGGACATAAATATTGGTCCTGTTTACCAGCAATGAAAAAGAAAGGAAGAAAAGGAAGGAAGGAAGGAAGGAAGGAAGGAAGGAAGGAAGGAAGGAAGGAAGGAAGGAAGGAAGGAAGGAAGGAAGGAAAAAGCTATGTATAATGTGTTTAAAATTAAGCAAGTATAAAACAAATTTAAATTCTTCAGAAGTTTTCTTTCTATTCATTTGCTAATAACATGTTTATATAATAAACGTTCAAATTTGTTTTATTGACATGTTTATTCTGAAGATCTTAAAAATGTGACTTACTTGACTTGAGAAATACTAGTTCCGACCAACAAGCAAATCCTCATGGAACTGCACATCAGATAGAGATTAGTATGTTCTAAAAAGTCTCTTAATCATTGTGGTTAAGGCAAATACTTCCCTGAGAGTCCTAGTGGCCAAAGCAGAGGAAAAGAGAAATTAAAGGTTCTACTTCAAAAGAAACAGTTTGTTTCTTGACAAATTCTCATATTTCTCATCTGAAGCTTGTATTGCAATCTCAGCAACATCCCCACATGAATCAGCAGCAAATTTAATTAGCCTGACGTAAAGCTTAATCTATTCTGTAAAGGTAGTCATGAAGTAATTCATTTAATTTATATTAGTATACATCTATATACAGAGCTATAATTAGAATACATATTCTAATTCTGAGGAGCAGCTAATGGATTTGGGCAGCTAACTCAAAAGAGACGATTTCTTTTCTCCTATCCTGCCCTGCACAGGCACTTTTTAATTGTCTTCTCATGAAAATTTTCATATTAAGTTCTCCTCAATGGAATAGCTACAAACATGTTTCAATCCAGTTAATGTTAATACTTTAGTTTAGCATTAATAAATATCTAGGTCACAGGGGTNTGGTAAAAATTAATGAAGTGAGGAAATTACGTTTGTGATCTTGTTTTCAAATTCAGGGGGGAGGTCATAAATAAACACAAAACTGATGTGTTCTTGCTGACAGTGAACGTTAGTGGTTATCAAGATTATTCTTAAAAAAGATTATTCTTGACAAAAATATATTTTTTCTCGGAATTTATGTTCATCAGGAGGGTAATTTCTTTACATAGTGGGGTGATCTCTCTTCAGTGACAAGTGAGAACATACCATATCAAACAATGTCACTCTGTTAGCTTATTGCCACCCTGATGAGAATTTGAAATGGATAACGTGACACGGTACACTTTTCAATATCCTTATCCCAAAGCTCATTGCAATCTCTCCAATGTTGGTAATTTTTTTCTTTTTAGAAATAATTCATGCCAGCAAGTCAAACAGAAAATGAATCAAGAATAAAATCTCCTTGCGCTGTCTCTTGCTTCAGAATATATCTTTATATGCAATCCTCAGTAAATTGATAGTTCATATCTAAATTTGAACATATTGCTTTTCAGGGCATTTAGATGATTTAGATCCAGAGTATTCCATTAGTTTTCCTTGAAGCAGTTGATTAAAATAACCTCCTTAACTTTTGAGAGATTTTATGACTTGTAGACTTTATATTTAAGCCCTTTAATTTAACCTTTCATTTTCATATGAAACTCAAAAATTACTTCTCTGTGTTTTTCATAACTTTTTCTTCTAAAATAAAATTGACCTTAGACTTTAAAACCATATTTTACTAGTTTTAAGCATATAATGAAATTATTTGAATAATCATTTACTCCATAATATAGCCCAAGCTTATTGCTTTAGTCTATGAGGCTTTGCCCATAATAACTTTGTTAATTTATTTTAATATTAATCTGAATGAAAGAGTGAAAATAGCCTTTATGAGTTAAATAAAAATATTAGATTTTTGTTATAAAATAAATTAAGGCACTTTTCATTGTACCTATCATATACAAAACAGCTCTGTGTTTTGTTTTGTTTTGTTTTGTTCTGTGAGACAGTCTTACGTAGCTCAGGCTAGCCTTGAACTGAGCTATGCGGCTGACAATGCCCTTGAACTTTCAATCTTCCTGCCCCCACCACCCCAGTGCTGGGTTTACAGGCCTGCTCTACCATTCCTGACTCCATAACTCCTTTTCAAAGAACTAAAATACAATTTCAGCTTATTTTTTAAAGATAGCTTAACTTTTCTTTAAAAGAATAATTCATTTGCTGCGACTGACACAGCACTGTGACTGTGATTTAAGGAAAAGCAGTTAGATATGAGTTATCAGTAAGTAAAGAGTAAAGAAATCTTAAATCTGGTACAGGAGCTTCACATCCTTAATTCTATTACACAAAATCCACATTACAATTGTTTCATTTATTAACATTAACACAATGTTAATTTCAATATTTGTGTCACCTGCTAATATCTCTGACTCAGAGTGACAGATGACTGCCAGTGACATGGCTCTATTGTCTGGATTGGCAGAGTTCAAGGACACCCTGCCCATGGCATTGCCCACAGTGGGCTGTGCCCCCCTCTCCTAACTAGAAAATGAGCCAAAGACTCTCCTATAAGGAATCTGATGGAGACATTTTCTCAGTGGAGGTTCCTCTTCCCTTTTGACTCTAGATGTGTGAAGATGAGAAAATCGAACCAGAAGAGTATAAAATACAACCCTGCTGTATTTCCCTGTATGGACCTCTGATGGCTTGCATTACCTGCATGCTCTCTCTTTCTCTATTATATAGATATAGATATATTATATAGAAATGGATATTATATCTATTTCTTATTATATTGCATGGCAGTAATTTTGACAATGCTTCAAGGCATATAAAGCATTAACTATACTAGACTCTGAGAACACTAATCACCTCATTCCTCATCTATTCTTTTAAGTTAATTTTTAGTTTAATAGTCAACCTTGGCCATGTGAGCCCACCTTTCAGGAATGACTGACCAGTGAGTGATTGAATGCAATACCTCCAGTGGCTTAGTTACTATCCACCTAAAGCATTTGCACCAACTCCTGAAAGAAGATTGCTTTCTTAGGAGGTATATGAAAACCCACCTCTAATAATTACAAGAAAGAAAGAGGAATAGGACAATATACATCAAAATATTATAAGTTTTTAAGTCTCATATAGATGACAGTTAGTGATATTCTTACTTCATTTAAGAGCAATAGGGACCAGGGAAGGCTCAGTGAGTAAATGCACTTGCTACCAAACCTGAGAGTTTTTCAGTTCATGAGACCCACAAGGTAGAAAGAGAGAACTGAATCCAGCAATCTGTCCTCTGATGTCTATGTGCATGCTCGGGCTTGCCTTCATACCCCCATACACACACAAGTAAATATTATAAAATATTTTAAAATGTAATAATAGCTATCCTAGTATTGAGTGAAATTAATATTATCAAACCAGGTTTTTATATCNATTCTCTGCATAGTAATATAATTACATATAATTTGCATATTACTGGTGATATCCTGCATTTTTGAATAGATATCTATGTAAAACTCAGTCATCGAAGAGGAATATGTCCAAATCCCCCTTTAAAAACTAATATTAGCTGTGACCATGACTACAGAACAAAGGTTTCTAACTTTAAAAAAAAAAACCAAGGTTAGAGGATTCTAGCTGGGTTTCTCTATTGATTCTGGTGGCAATGAGTACTTTCTACCCATTTTTTATAATCCCATTCAGTTAGAATCAGACTGTAGCAACAGAATTTACTGCTCTGTACTGCAATTCTGTTGTTTTCTTTAAGAATGTCTGGCAAATCCTTTCTATTCCATTTGTCTGTTCCTAGTGTAACTTCTTCCAAATACCAATTTTTCTCTTAATTTTGTGTGTGTGCCTGTGCCTGCCTAACTGTATGTGCACTGTGTGCATGCAGGAGCCTGTGGAGGCCAGATGAAGGCATCAGAACCCTTCAATTGGAATTCCAATTGCTTGTGAGCATCCATGTAGGTTCTGGGACCCAAACCTGGGTTCTCTGCAAGAGCAGGGAGTGTTCCTAACCACTGAGCCATATTTCTAGCCCCTAACAATTTTTAAAAGATATTCAGAAATCATAGGCTCCATTTATAGTTGTTATTTTAGTCTCATTTTAAAGAAAATAAAATATTTACCTCTCAACTTATAGGTATATGAATTTAGCAAATTGAGTTCTTAAAGCTCAGGAAATTAAATAGCTCTTTTTAGGCATCATATCTCTCACAACAGGAAAGTATCTACAAGCTATCAGTGATGAAGACCAAATGAGGCCATTAATATCCATCTGTGGCATAAACACAAGAAGTGATCTATCTTGGTATCTCAACCACAGCACATCCATGTAAATTATAATCCTTGGGATTTCAGAGAGAAGCATTAAATTTACAGAATAACAAGAAGTTTAATTGCTTCAATGGAGAAAGGAAAATCTCTGAATCTCCACGTACTAGTATATGAGCCAGTCTAGAAAAGTAGAAATAAAATAAAGTTCTAAATTACTTCATAAGAACACTACGAGCTACACAAGCCACACGTTTCCTTGGCTTCCTCTTTGAGGTAGTCTTGATAAGTAGCTCTTTATCTTTGTTTCATAAAATATTCCATGGTAATGTTTTTATTCTTCATCTCTGGCAACATTTTATTTGGATATTTTCAGAGCTATGTTTTTAAATGATTTCAGAGTCCCTAACTGAATTGATTAATCAGCAAGGCTATCATTGAAGACAGCATAAACAGTGTCATAAAAATAATCATTTCCACCAAAGTGGAAACCAAAATGTTTAATGTTAGACATAGTATTTACATTTAATTATATAAACATTTTAATATTTATGATAGTGCTGAGAGTGATTGCTGAGTTTTACTTAGGTTATGTGGCAGACAGTTGGATAAGCTATTAGCTTTTACTGTCACGTTCAACCACAGACCAAAACTCAGTCATTATCCACGATGACACCTGGGAGCATTAGGAAATTGTATCAGGAGGAATTGACAACTGGAAAGAGCTAAAACTGAGTTCTCTCCTGTTCTATCTGTATGTGCATAAGATGAATAGCAGTCTCCAAAGTTAGGAGAGGTATTGCATGTGTCATCAACAGTCTAAGCAATCCCAGCATTATGTTGATACATCTTATAACTTCTCATTTTAGGAATAGAAAATTGAAATAATAAAGGTCACAGATCTACTTCAGGCCAGGCTAACAGTAAACCAGACCTATGCAATGACTCTTATAGTTTGACCCTTTTTTTTTTGGTTTTTCGAGACAGGGTTTCTCTGTGTAGCTTTGGCACCTTTCCTGGAACTCACTCGGCAGCCCAGGCTGGCCTCAAACTCACATAGATCCGCTTGCCTCTGCCTCCTGAGTGCTGGGATTAAAGGCGTGCGCCACCACTGCCTGGCTTGATCATTTTTTTTTTAATCTCTTCTTTGGAATATTCACACATTGATCCGCTTTGGTTTATTCACATTGATTATGCCAATGCAATGCTCACAGAGAACCCTGACACCAACAGCTTTCCTCTAATGTGTTATTCCAATAAATTAAGCTTTGTCTTACAATGAGAATGTAACAATGGTCTTTATTATCATGAATGCTAAATACAAATTACCCTAATTATAAGGGAGATATTATAGTTTGGATGCAAAATACCATACTCCACAGGTTATGTGTTTTGGTCTAAGCTTGTGACCTATTTCTAGAGGTTGCATTACCTCTAGGGGTCACTAGGACAAGCCTAGATTGTAGCCCAGCACAGTTCTACCTTGATCTCTCTGCTTCCTGGTTGCAGATGGGACTCCACTCTCACATACCTGAGTGTACAAGCCACCCCCATGCTACTGCTCTTCCATTGTGATTGCTTTGATTTCCCAGGTCATGAGCAAAAGTAAACATCTCTTCCCATTAGTTGATCCCTGGCAGGGAATTGTTTTCATTGCTAAGAAAAGTCATGAATACATGAGTACAGAGAATTGGGTCATAGTTTTGATTAGCCCAGTCATGTTGCTCACAGGTTTTCTGAACTGGTTTGCAAGGGGCTGGGAAAAAAGGAAGAATTTGCAGCAGTAGCCTAGAAAAGCCCTACAGTGCTACAAGAAGCACGTAACAGATCATCTGGTTACCATGAGGAAAACAAGAATAATGCTAGAAATGTGGGTAGTAAAGACTTCCCACGGGGAACAAGACTCTCACGAGGAGCTAGACTAGATGCCATTCACATTATATTCTAGGAGAATATCTGCCTGCTTTCTGCACATGTCCTAAAACTTGAGTGAGGCTTCATTTAAAAGTAACGCAAAATTTGTCTGCTGGAAAAAAATTTGAAGATAGTATAACATTAAGGCTGTGGTATGATNATTGCTTGTAGCATTTTTCCAGATTTATAGTGAGTGGAAGAAGTTAAAGAAAAAAAGAAAGATATAAAATACATAGACCTAGTCAAGGAAGAGATTCATGCCAAAGGTCGATGCAGACAACATGATAGATAGAGTGATTAGCTAGCATCATTTAAGAGAAATCTTGGACTTTTGGGGAGAACAAAAGGAATTGTACCTGAGGGCAAGACCTTGGCTCAGGACGAGCTCCACCTAAGGGAGCAAACTTGAAAAGCAGAGCCTTAGGCTGTCATGAAACTGCTACACAGGAAACTGTTTACTAGGTTCTGCCATAAAGACACATAGAGGTAGCTACAGCTGTGTTCCTTTGAGACCAGGCTCATCTCAAGCTATTAGCAGCATACGGCTTATTCTGCAGGCATGTAGAGTACCAGAGTGAAGAGGACTTGGTGGTTTTCACCGAGGCGTCAGGTAGAAGCCAGGCAACTTCTACCAGAATCAATTTCTGTATGTGATGTTCCAGAATAGACTNTGCATGAAGATGTTAAGATGAAGTCTTGGTTATAATGGAGACCCCAGGATCCTAGAGATTCTAGAAACACTGGGTAAGCATTGCAGGAAATGTTAGGCATTCAGTTGGAGCAAGCCTGAGAGTGAGCTGCAGGGAGCAGATTTGAAGCAGTGAGTCTACACAAGCCCCTTATGTGCAGATGATGTCATCCCCAGTCCCAGATGAGAGTCATGGAGATGAAGCAGCTGCTGGGTTTCTATCATGCTTTGGACCAAACTTTCCTTATTCTGCCCATTCCTCCTTTTTGGAATGGGAATATTTACTCTATGCCTGTTGGATAGCTTTAATTTATTTTCAGATTTGCAATGGCATACAATTAAGAAATTGCCTATCTTTTAGAAGACTTTGAACTTTAGGCTTGCACACAGTATTGAAGCTGTTAGAACTATAGGGATTTTTGAAATTGCACTAAANACATTTACAATTTGAGATTCCTGTGAGCCTGTGAGATCATAGGTAGGATGTTATGGTTTGTATCCTCCTATATTTGGTTCCCTGCTGNTACTCTTGATTTTGAAGGTTGTGGTATTTTGGGAGGTGGGCACATATGGAGGAAGCAACTCACTGGTATGGGGATGGCTTTGAAAAATAAAGCTTAGTGCCACTTTTGCTTCCCTCTCTCTTCCTTCTTGGTTTTTACCTGATGGTGTCATGTAACTCAGCCTCCCACAGCCACAAGCCTCTCCTATCTCCACACTTTCCACACAGGATCTCTCAAATCATGAGCCACAATAAAACTTTCCTACTTCCAGTTGCTTCTTGTCAGATATTTGTTCAAATAATGAAACGAACATCTAATGAAGGAGATAAAATAAATATGATTCATGTAGTTTAAATGCCTGTGTCCTCAAGTTATACTGAATTTAGAGAACACATTATGATTATAAAAGTCTCAGTTATGTGGTCTATGTGATTTTACCTTCCAAACAAAATGCAATCTAGCCTACTGAAAATATTCATTACAGAAGAAGCAATGGCTTAGAAATTAGGAATCCCTATAAATCCTATTTTAGGTCAAACTATATTCTAGCACCTGAAGTTTATAATTTCTGTTAGTGTTATGAGCAGAAACTAAAATAGCTAAAGNGCTATTAATAGCACAAAGGGCTATCTTACTCTCAAAATTAGCATGTAGGATGTGAGCTTAAATTGCAGTCTAAATTTTATGATCTGATTTTCTGCATCTTGGAAAGTCTAGTAATTTATAATGTTAGTTCAAATTCCTTCACCCCCCCATAACCAGGATGTCATTGTAAACATGGATAAGTGTTAGTGAACATTTAAATACAAAACCTAAAAATTAACAGTCAACCTAACCTTGTTTACCCTGATCACCCTTGTATCTCTGCAGAATTTTGAATATTAAGTTTCCTTCAATGTTTCCAAATGCATTCCAGTATGACAGTCATTGAAGGAGAAATAAAATTCAGTAATACATACATTTTTATGTAGTTCTTTTGAACTGGAATAATGTGTCCTTGCTGAGGGCCTGTTGAAAATCCTACACCTCAAAGTGATACCCTTCATTGTTGCTTACAGCAGATGTTATTTTTCTCCTGGCCTCTGACATGGAGACAAATTACCATGTNCCCATAAAACTTATAAAATGAAATTGCTTTTCTTCNTTCATAGATCATGCAGACTTTGTAGGCCTATCTCATTTACAAAGTTTACAGCCTTGCTCAGAGAGGGGAACAAACAAAAAAGCAAAAAAGCTGGTGTGCACTTTACCACACTATGCACTAAAATCCAACTCACGTGAATGTGTCTTTCTTCTAAAATTGAATTAAAAATCTAGCTCATTATTTAGATTAGGACTGTGTGCAGACTGATTGCTTACTATATAAAACTTTTCCCAACACTAGTCACTATTTGACAGGGATAAGAAAATCACACAAATAATTTAGAGTGTGAGATTTAGAAGAATTTTGGGAAAGAAAAATAACTCACCAGGCGTTCTGCTCTTTAATANCAGCTCATTAAAGTAAGGCTTGATTCCTAGGACTTTGTTTAACATGTGAACTCTGCATGTAACCATGCTCAGTTTTCCTTAATGATGATACTTTCTGAAAGATCACTGTGGATATGTGTTTATGTCTNTGCTAGTTTGTCACCACTCTACAGGCAGTGGGACATGGGAGAATGGAGCCCTAAACCCTCGTATGAGACTAATATACAGTGGCCAACTTTATTTAGAGCCTCAGAGGGTTTATCCTCTGAAGGCTAAGAAAGGTCACATGAGAAAAGTTCTCATGACTTCAAGCTATATATAATCACAAGGACAAGCCAAATGTGGCAAAAACATGTTTTCTCATAGAGGCATACAAAGCATAGTTTAAACATTTAATGGAATAATATCAGCAAGCAATAATGAGTAATCTGAAGTAAACTCACTCCTATCCACTGCACCTGGGAGGAACACGAAAACATATTCCAAGAACAATTTCATGCTTTCTAGAACTGAAGTCATAAGACTCTTGTCTTGTTTTCTTGGATTTTTCTTACAAGCATTCAGAATTCTCCTCACAAGACTCCCTCCCTGAAACATGTTTCAACACTTGTTTAAGTAGTAGATGTGATCACACGCACACACACAACCACACACACACATATACATGCACACATATACACACAAGCACATAGCATTCACATACATATACCCACATGCACATACACAAATGCACACACATACACCCATGCACTGAACTCACACACACACACACACACACACACACACACACACACACAC
>LZPO01118083.1:3017-19620 GCA_001675575.1 Neotoma lepida | reverse complement strand
CAACTGCTTGTCTTCTAGTGATGGTGAAGTAGAAAATCAGTTCATCTCTCTTCACCAAAATAGAACCTACTGAAATAGAGAATAGGAGAGAGAGAATAGGAGAGAGAGAGAGAGAGAGAGAGAAAGAGAGAGAGAGAGAGAGAGAGAGAGAGAGAGAGAGAATTTTGTTCTCATCATTAGAAGAGTGCTCTGTGGGAGCCAAAATCGAATGGGAGGATGGAATGATGAAAGCATGAAAACCACTAAAGAGATTTGCAAGCAGGATTGTCTGCCCACTTTATCAGGGTCAGAAAGTTTATGTAAAGCAGATAATGATTAAAATAAGCTCATCTGTCCTTGAGTGTAAAGATGATACCCCCAGTAGAGTGATCCAGACTTTAGAGTACAGAACATACACGTAAATATATAGTAAAAAACTAGAAACAAACGAGATGTACTTCTTTAAAAGCAAAGCAGTAAGGTGGCTGGGAACTTGACCTCATGGTTAAAACACTCGCTGTTCTTCCAGGGGACTGGAGTTCTGCTCACAGTCATTTGTAACTCAAGTTCCAGGGGATCTGGTGCCCCCTTCTAGCCTCTGTAAGTACCTGTGCTCATGTTCACACACCCAGATGCACAACCATACATATAAATATTAATTTAAAAATAATAATATTAAGCAGAAGGCAATGACTGGAACATGGAGTGTCTAATAATAACTTCAGAGAGACACAAGCATCACATTGCAAACTCTATACTTAATAAGAATTGTTTTGAAATTGGCTGCTTTTCTTCATCAGTAAAACACATGGGTATTCTT
Organism: Neotoma lepida; assembly: GCA_001675575.1. Taxonomy (NCBI): domain Eukaryota; kingdom Metazoa; phylum Chordata; class Mammalia; order Rodentia; family Cricetidae; genus Neotoma; species Neotoma lepida. The sequence continues at coordinate 18,821 of LZPO01118083.1, read as the reverse complement.
GCTTCTCCCTCATCCTTACAAAATAATTTTTTAAATGTGTCTCCTGGCATATCCAAACTGAGAGATTAAGCAGTTATTCCTGGAAGGAAGATTTCAATTTCAGCACTGCATACAGAATAGAACCCTCTGAATTATAATCATGTTACATATGGCAGAAACAATAAATACTCCTTTATCCCTTTTTGACTCATAAAAAAATCCCTAATTAGCCCCAAATTGTGACTTTGGAGAGAGGAAAGAGAGAGGTGGGGGGCAGCTATGGTATGCTGGATCTTGAAACATCCTCTGACCCTACCTTGACCTTACTCTCTATATGATGCTCAAGTCGTTAATGTTAATTTGCCCCCAGATTAATTAGCCTTTCTACTGTATGGGCTTCACCTTTTTTAAAAAATTTATTTAAAAGTTTTCTTTTTCATTTTTACATACATAGTTTCCCCTCCCTCCCCTCATCGCACTCTGCCCCTCCCCGCTCCATTCCTCTGAGAAGGTAAGGCACCCCATGGGGAGTCAACAAAGTCTGACATACCGAGTTGAAGCAGGACCAAGCTCCTCCCCGCTGCATCAAGGCTGAGCAACGTATCGTTCACAGGGAATGGACTCCAAAAAGCCAATTCATGCACTAGGGATAAATCCTGGTCCCATTGACAGGGGTCCCATAAACTGCTCAAGCTGCACAACTGTCACCCACATTCAAAGGGCCTGGTTCAGTCCCCTGCAGGTTCCCCAGCTGTCAGTCCACAGTCCATGAGCTCCCACTAGCTCGGGTCAGCTGTCTCGGTGGGTTTCCCCATTATGCTCTTGACCTCTCTTGCTCATATAATCCNTCTTCCCTCTCTTTGACTGGACTTTGGGAGCTCGCCCTAGTACTCTGCATCTGCTTCCTTCAGTTACTGGGAAAAGGTTCTATGATGACAATTAGGGTAGCCATCANTTGGATTACAGGGGAGGCCAGTTCAGAAACCCTCTCCACTATTGCTTGGGAGTCTTAGCTGGGGTCATCCTTGTAGATTCCCGGGAATTTCCCTGGCAACAGGTTTCTCCCTAACCCCATAATGGCTCCCTCTATCAAGATATCTCTTTCCTTGCTCTCCCTCTCTGTCCCTCCCCNCAAGTCCTCATATTCTCACCCCCCATGCCACACAGACACCCCTCCCAGTTTACCCAGGAGATCTTATCTCTTTTCCCTTCCTAGGATCATCCATGCATGTCCCTCGTAGGAGGGTCCTCCTCCTTGTTACCTAGTTTCTCTGGGGTTGTGGAATATAGTCTGGTTATCATTTGCTTTACATCTAATATCCACTTATGAGTAAGTGCATACTATGTTTGTCTTTCTGGGTCTGGGTTACCTAACTCAGAGTAGTTTTTTTCTAGATCCATCCATTTACCTGCAAATTTCGTGATGTCATTGTTTTTTATTGCTGAGTTATATCCCATTGTGTAAATGTACCATATTTCCTTTATTCATTCTTCAGCTGAGGGGCATCTAGGTTGTTTCCAGGTTCTGGTTATTATGAGTAATGCTGCTATGAACATAGTTAAGCAAGTGTCCTTGTGGTATGATTGAGCATCCTTTGGGTATATGTCTAAGAGTGATATTGCTGGGTCTCGAGGTAGATTGATTCCCAATTTTCTGAGAAACCACCATACTGCTTTTCAAAGTGGCTGTACAAGTTTGCACTCCCACCAGCAGTGGAGGAGTATTCCCCTGACTCCACATCCTCTTCAACATAAGCTGTCATCAGTGATTTTGATCTTAGCCATTCTGACAGGTGTAAAGTGGTATCTCAAAGTTGTTTGAATTTGCATTTTCCTGATGTCTAAGGATGTTGAGCAATTCCTTAAATGTCTTTCGGGCTGTTGAGAATTCTCTGTTTACATCTGTACCCCATTTTTTAATTGCATTATTTGGTATTTTGATGTCTAGTTTCTTGAATTCTGTATATATTTTGGAGATCAGCCCTCTGTCAGATTTGGAGTTGGTGAAGATCTTTTCCCATTCTGTAGGCTGCCATTTTGTCTGACTTACCATGTCCTTTGCGTTACAGAAACTTCTCATTAATTGCTGCTCTCAGTGTCTGTGCTACTGGTGTTATATTTAGGAAGTGGTCTCCTGTGTCAATACGTTCAAGGCTACTTCCCACTTTCTCTTCTATCAGTGTAAATAGATCTATGTTGAGGTCTCTGGTCCACTTGGACTTGAATTTTGTGCATGATGATAGATATGGATCTATTTGCATTCTTCTACATGTCTTTATCCGGTTATGCTTTCTTTTTTCCGTTGTACAATTTTGGCTTCTTTGTCAAAAATCAGGTGTTCATAGGTGTGTGGATTAATGTCAGGGTCTTCAATTCAATTCCATTGATCCATGTATCTGTTTTTATGCTAATACCATGCTATTTTTATTACTATATCTCTATAGTAGAGCTTGAAGTCAGGGGTGGCGATACATCCAGAAGTTCTTTTATTATACAGGATTGTTTTAGCTATCCTGGATCTTTTTTGTATTTCTGTATGAAGTTGAGTATTGTTCTTCTGAGGTCCTTGAAGAATTATGTTGGGATTTTGACAGGGATTACATGAATCTGTAGATTGCTTTTGATAAGACTGACATTTTTACTATGCTGATCCTACCTACCCAAGAGCACGGGAGATCTTTCTATTGTCTGACATCCTCTTCAATTCATTTCTTCAAAGTCTTAAAGTTCTTGTCATACAGGTCTTTCACTTATTTGGTTAGAGTTATCCCAAGATATTTTATGTTATTTGTGGCTATTATAAAGGGTGATGTTCCCTTGATTTCTTTCTCAGCCCGTTTATTGTTTGTATATAGGAAGGCTACTGATTTTTTTTTAGTTAATCTTGTATCCCACCACATTACTGAAGGTGTTTATCAGCTGCAGGAGTTCTCTGGTAGAATTTTTGAGGTCACTTATGTATACTATCATATCATCTGCAAATAGTGAAAGTTTGACTTCTTCCTTTCCAATTTGTATCCCCTTGATCTCCTTTTGTTGTCTTATTGCTCTAGCTAGAACTTCAAGTACTATATTAAATAGATATGAGGAGAGTGGACAGCCTTGTCTTGTTCCTGATATTAGTGGAATCACTTGGAGTTTCTCTATTTAGTTTTATGTTGGCTGTTGGCTTGCAGTATATTGCCTTTATTATGTTTAGGTATGTTCCTTGTATCCCTGATCTCTCCAAGACCTTTATCATGAAGGGGTGTTGGATTTTGTCAAAGGCTTTTTCAGCATCTAATGAGATGATCATGTTTTATTTTTTTTCTTTCAGTTTGTTTATATGGTGGATTATGGAAGGTCTGTCCAGGACCTTCTAGCTTTCAGAGTCTCCATGGAGAATATGGTGTAATTCTAATAAGTCTGCCTTTATATGTTACTTGACCTTTTTCTTTTGCAGCTCTTCATATTCGTTCTTTATTATGTATGTTTAATGTTTTGATTATTATGTGGTGAAGGGACTTCTTTTTTGGTCTAGTCTATTTGGTGTTCTGTAAGCTTCTTGTATCTTCATTGGCATTTCCTTCTTTAGGTTGGGAAAATTTTCTCCTATGAATTTGTTGAATATATTTTCTGTGCCTTTGAGCTGAAATTCTTATCCTTCTTCTATCCCTATTATTCTTAGGTTTGNTTTTTTCATGGTGTCCCAGATTTCCTCCATGTTTTGCGTTAAGAATTTGTTGGATTTGACATTTTCTTTGACCTATGAATCTACTTCCCCTATGGTATCTTCAACACCTGAGATTCTTTCTTTCCTTTCATCTCTTGTATTCTGTTGATTATGCTTGCTTCTACAGTTCATTTACTCAGATTTTCTATTCCCAGTATTCCCTCAGTTTATGTTTTCTATATTGCCTCTTTTTCAGTTTTCAAGTCTCGAACTGTTTCCTTCACCTGTTTGATTGTTTTTTCTTCACTTTCTTGGCTTTCTTTAAGAGATTTACTGATTTTTTCTAATTTTTGTTTGTCTTTTCCTCCATTTCTTTAAGAGAATTTTTCATTTCCTCTTTAAGGTCCTCTATCGTCTTTATAAAGTTATTTTTAAGGTTGTTTTCTTCTGCTTTATCTGTATTGGGATGTGCAGGTCTTGATGTTGTAGAAGCACTAGGTTCTGGTGGTGCCATATTGCTCTTTATGTTGTTGAATGTATTCTTACACTGCTGTCTACCCATCTGAGTTGGGGTAGTTATAGGTACAGGTGTTGATTCTTCCTTCCTCCAATCAGTGTAGGTGATGTCTGGTATCTATATTTCTCTTTAGTGATTTGTATAAAAGATCACAGATTTGTATAAAAGATCACCAGGGACATTTCTGCTTGTTCCTCTTCATCCTCTTCATCTTCATTCTCTATATCTAATCAGCTTTCAAAGTGACTTTACATATCCTCACCTTCCTTCAGTATGTCTTTATCCCTGAACAAGCAGGAGCCACCTGAATGATGTCATCACCTTCACGCATGTTAACAGTCCCTTCAAATCCCTTCACCTTCTTACTGTGATTATCTGCTGAAAGCCATCCCACTCTACCAAATTCTCACAAAAGTGAGCACCTTCACACTTGGATGCAATCTATCTTCCCAGACATTCTCTCTGTTTTGTATACGCTATTTTTCTTAATTTTCTATAGTTAATCTATGGTATCTTTCCTCCCTTGGCCTCCCCAGACATGACTATCTGAAGAGACTTCTAATTCCTGAGGCAATTATTATTTCCCCTATTGCTATAAATACATATTTTAAGCCTGGATCTCTCTCCCACTTCTCTACCCCCTCTCCTACAACCCATTTCTCTGTTCATCCCTCCCTGAGAGTCGTATCACTTTCTCTAGAATTAAAAACCATTATGTTATAGCCCCAAAATGTTTCTAGATTCTTCCTATAAATGTTTTCCCTCAATCTCTGTAATCTCTGTGTCCTGATTATGTGACTTGAAGCCAAAACCTTTAAGTCCAAATGCATATTCCTTACAGGAAAATGATGTGCAAATTGTATTGCCAGCAGTTGCCACTCATCTCCATGGAAATATGTAGAAACAATCACACACCTGTTTCTTGGTCTCTGTGAGGTAGCTAGCCTTTGAGTTATTCACTATATGNTGTAAGTGTCTTATGTAACATTTGACCCACAGAAACCTCGATAATCCATAAAAAGTTACAAAATGCCACTATTTTGTATCTTCAGTACAGTACAGTTTTTTTTTTTTTAGATATTTGTTGTATGTCCTGTCCTAGCATGAGAGATGCATTTGTCCTCCTCGACTGTTACTGAGTACCTTCAGCAAAAGGAGCCTGCTCATCTCTGTTGCTAGTATAGCTGTTTGTGGTTCCTTACTTCTCTCTCCCTGGTGCCCTCCAATATTCCATCATTAGCACTGTTATCCACGGCTGTGGGAATGCTNCTTGAGTGGAATCATTACTCCTTCTACCAAAGTCCTCTGCTCCAGTCACACACCAGATTTTCTTGACCCACAAAAGCACTTGTCCTTTTGTGTCCTGTTCTCTCCACTTCGGGGATACATAGCCCCCACATCCTCATGAATCCCTCTCTCCTAGCCTCACATTTCACAGCCATTGTCTTTCCCCTAAGATCCTTCTCTGAATTTCCTCATTTATCCAAAGAACCATCTTATTTTCCTTTGCTGTATATCATGATGGAAAGAGTTGCCACAAAGCTTTATGGAATTTAATTGTGCACAAATACATTGATGGATAAGGCTCACATACCTTGCACCTACCATTCTGTGCTTATGGGGAGTCATATACACTTTCATGTCATACAATTCTCACCACTGGGTAATGAATCTTTGAGAGACTGTAGTGTTGGTGGATATTTGCTTATTGTTTAATAATAAACACAGTCATTGGCCTATTATCATGTATTTTAAATTAATGGATATTAGTTATAGGAAGATTAATCAGTTCCCTTGGCTTTGATATGTATAACCTATATTAACATAACACATCTTCTATACCAACTGTTACTGAACATGCCTTCCACTTTTGGTCCTGGAAACTATTACTCATTCAGTAGTTTCAAATATTAACCTACCTTCCCCACAGTCCTGGAGTCTTCTTTCAATGCTACAACATATATTATACAATATCCCATTGTAGCAATTTTCATATAGAAAACACTTCTACATTTCTACTTAAGATTATAAATGTCCAAAAGGTTAAGAATGTTTGAATTCTTGTGAAAAATTACTAACCATTGAGACATTATAAATATATAACACAATAACAAATGAATGATAGATACACTCAAAGAAAAGCAAATGTTTGTGCATATATATGTATATACAAACTATGCACATGTGTGTGGTTTTAACAATATAATCCCAATTAAATGGTCATATTTTTCAAGAAAACAATTTATAAATTTTTAATATGTCTCAAAAGAATATAATCTTATATAAATTGAGATAATCATATATAAATATAACTTTATGTAAATATTATAAATAGGTATTTAAGTATTCTGAATTTAAAGTAAAGCAAAATTGTTGTAACTATTACATAAAATTAACTGAAGTTAAATATATTTATAAATGCTAAAAACTTTGCTTCTAAAATATAAAACAAAATTATTTGCCTAAGCCACCTGGACATCTTTTACAGCCCATTAATTAATAGCAATGTGTGATTTGTTTACCTTATTGCATTCTCCACAACTCATTAAATCTGAGCTTAAATGTACTTGTAGCAGCTTCTGCTTCACTTGTTTTAATTAATTTTTGATGATTTAAGACACTAACCATATGAATTCAAGCTTTTCCTCCTATTTTCCCTTGCCCTATACCAGAGCCTGTGTGTGTGTGTTTGTGTGTGTGTATCTGTGTGTTGCACTATTTTTTCTTAACTATTTTTTACTGAGTTTTGTTGGCACAGTTCAGTAATTTTCACACATTAATAGTATCCAGGGATGTGTGGAGGTGAGCACTCAAGCTTCTGGAATTTTCTAGTGATATAATTTATAGTAAAGAGTTGTGTGATCATCAAGAATATTTGGGTGTTTTCAAAGCAGCTTGCCATGAGCTGCCTTCCTCTAAAGAGCATGTCTGTATAATAAACCAAAAGACTATCCTTTCCTTTTCCAACTGTACAAACAATTTTGGAAATCACTGAGCTCCACAATTTCTGTTGGTGATTTCTTAGGTTACAGAGCAGTGGGCCTTCTCCAGTTTCATAGCCTCTGATCCAATTAAAACAGAAGTTTCTCCATTACTAATTTTCTACACTTTGCATGGTAATGTTAGGAAGTAAGTATAAATAATTGTAAAAAAAATGCTGCCTTAAGAAAAAGCTATTTGTATTTGCTGAGGGAAATGGTACTCACACTCTTTCTCATGTTTCATCTCAAGTCTTCTATTTCAATGGGACCTGCCCTGCACAGCAGTTTTGGGCTTCCATGACGTTGGGTACTAAGGAAACTAGTTGAAGATCTGTGATACTTGAGGTATAGAGGTCCATGTGATACTTGGAAATGTGAGGATGGCAGGAATATTTTACAATTTTAGACAAGTAGAAACCATGGTAGATGACACAGGTGCTCCAATCTTCAATGTCCTGCAGATACTTTTATGTGAACCTAGAATCCCACATTCTGGCGTTGATTGTAAAGCCTTGTTGTTTAAACTAATTCACCTTCTACCAAAAGGAGGAATAAATATGTTAGCTACAGCCAGTGCCACTTCTCTCTAGCTTCAAAAGTAGCAGGAGAAAATAAACATAAGGCAAGAATATGCACAGATATTTAGCAAAACACATTTTATTGAGTACTGCCTATGTATATTATCATGCCTATACACACTATTACAAAGAAAACAAGATTTCTTCCAATGTTTTGGAAAATTATCACAGGGCAGCTTAAATGGCAGAAAAATCATTGCATTGCAGTCCTGTTGGTTTGTCTGTTATGGAGCTGAACTCAAGTGGACAGCAGGTCCACGTTCTTCTGGAGGTTTAGTAAAGCATTTCTTTTGTTGTTGTTTTTATTTCTCCTTCAGTTTATTTTTCATTTTTTAAAGACTGTTTTTAATTTTAATATTTTGTGTATGAGTGTTTCTGCCTGCATACCTGCTTGTCCACATGTGTACAGTTCCTGCACAGGCCAGAAGAGGGCCCCTGATCTCCTGGATCTGGAGTTAGAGATGGTATGAGTCACCACATTTGTGCCAGGAACCAAACCCAGGTCCTCTGTAAGAGCATCTAGTGCTCTCAAATGCTGAACCATCTCTCCAGACAGTCTCCTCATTTTGTAATCCTTAATCTTTCTTTGTTCTTCTAATCTTCAGAGCCAGCAACATCACAGCTCTCTGACTGTTCCCATAAGCACATCCTTCTTCTTCTTCTTCTTCTTCATCTTGTACTGCATCCTGCTTCTCTTTGTAAGTACCTGTTTGGTACACTGAGCCAACTGGATAACCCAGTTGAAATTACCATATATGCATAATGTCAATCAACCTAACATACTCACAAATTTTACAAGAGATAACACTCAAAAATGTTGGATAAGGAGCAATCTAAGAACAAAGCATTATATAAGAAAATATGAAATGAAAATAATATTATTCATAACTATAGCTAAGGCCATTAATTACTGAAAATAGATTGTATACTAGTTTATTNTGCTTAGTAATTTTATGTACATAGTTTGTATTTTCAGAACAACTTTAAAGTCAAGGTATCCTATCTCATGTTGATGAGAATAGACTCAGCATTGTCAGGTTTCTCAGATTCATGGGTGTGGAAATGACTTTAATTTTGGTCTCTGATGGAAGCAGATGCAAAGATTCATGGCCGGGCGCCAGGCAGAGCTCCAGGAGTTCAACTGCTGTCTCTTATACACATCTAGATGTGTATAAGAGACAGGGTGAGGGTCTTGTCCTGCCTTGGCTGAGAGTGCCAGACTCTGGGGACTCACCATGGGAGACCTTGTATTGGAAGAGGTGGGAGTGGGGGGTGAGTTGAGGGGGGAGCTGGAGGGGCAGGAGGAAGGAGGAGAGGGAGATCTGAGGTTGGTATGTAAAAGGAGTGGAAGATCTTTTTAATAATAAAAAAAAGAGTAAAAAAATTTTTTTGGTCTTTGAATTCAAAGCTTGAGCCCCATTTTGCAGAACATTCAAATGGTAAAGCATAATTTAAAATGAGATGATTCAAGTCAGTTCACGGAAGTAAAGAGCACAATTTTTTATGTAGTTTGTAAAACCCTGAGCAAGGAATAAGTAGATGTCAGTGGTAGAAGACAGCACAGTAAGCAGTAGAGGAGCCGGGGTGCTTTGGAGCATGGCAGCCTTAGGCAAGGGGATGAATCCCTTTAGGAAACAAGAAGAGGTTTAGGCTTGTCAAGTCTATTCTTCAACAGAAAACCAAAGGAGGAAAGAAGGTTTTAAATAAGGGACAGAATGATGAAACTATTTTGTGTACCATCTTGTCTTCTTTTCTGTGGCTATGATAAATACCGTGACCAAAAGCAACGTAGGGAGAAAGGGGCTTATTTCATCTCACACTTTCAGGCAGCTGTTCATTACTGACAGAAGTCTAGGCAGGAACTCAAAGCAGGATCTTGGAGGCAGAAACTTATGCAGAGGCCATGGAGGGGTGCTGTTTTCTGGCTTGCTCCCCTTGGCTTATTCAGCCTGCTTTCTTACAGAACCCAGGCCCTACCCAGGCCTGGCACCACCCACAACAGTCTGTGTACTCCCACATTATTCCTAATATTTAAAAAAAAGTACCACAGACCAGTCTTATAGAGGCATTTCTCAATCGTGGTTCCCTTTTCTCAGGAGACTCTGGCTTGTGTCAAATTGACCAAAAACAAACAAACAAACAACAAAAAACAACCTCACCAGGACAGCAGTTTCAAAGATGGTAGAGATAAGAAGAAAGCTCAAAGCACCCGCCAGCCATTGCAGTGGTCCTCAGCTAAGGAGAGAGCTGCTAGTCCCAGCTTTCTGGGCTGCCAATCACCCAACCACATCCTCACAATGAGTATCAACAGCCAGAATAATCAGCATCTCTAAACTCTATTTAGCACATACAGTTATTTTGCCTAATGCAATGCTGAGTTTCAGGGAACTTCAAAGGTTTATTTCTTCATAAATCACTTTCAGGTTTAGAGCTTTAAACATTTGTGAAGGATTTTCACATACATTTTCATGTCTAGGCTTTGCATTTGGTGAGATATGTGGTCTTGTATAGATTACAAGGAAGACACAGAAACTCTGAGGAATTGTGGACTGTCTGAATCTAAACTTACCCCAAAGATCATATTCTTTGAGCTAAAGAAGATGGATAATACATACATACATACATACACACACACACACACACACACACACACACATATTAAACATTTAATAGACCTTAAGGGAAGTGACGCTTTGATATTTTTTCATATAATTCGTACTTTCTTAAATTTGAATTCAGCATGTAATTTCTTGTTGGTCTTACATAAATGAGAGGTAAACAAAACTGGCCTTGGGATTACACCAATCTGTCTGCCTTTGCCACGCAAGTGCTCAGATTACATGTGATTATACAGGTGTGCCAAAGTGCCAAGTACAGTAACATTTTTGAGTTTCTCTCACATCTGTAGCCAGCTACTTCCTTGAGTCCCTAGTTTCTTCCTGAGAACACTATTCAACATAGGTAGACAGCTGAATCTGTTTTCTTTTTCCATCTATGTACATGAAAACTAATCCCTGGTCTCAGCTCCCTGACAGTGCAAATGTGAAAAACAGATAATANGTAGTTATTGATCTGGGTGGATTGGAGTGCTGCGTCCTCTAGGACAGGCTGCTTCTCATTGACTGTCTTCAGTTTGCTTCTGTATTTGAGGTATTAAGTTCAGATTCATGTGGCAAAGATGATTAGAAAAGGGTAAATCCTCCCTTAGGGATCTATTTAAAAATGTCACAATTAAAATTTTCAAGAAAGTTTCAAGCAAGCTTAGCCTCCTGACAGACAAAATATGGAATATATTGAACAGCAAGGTTGGCTTAAGGATGCTCTGTTGAAATGGANGTGTAGATGTACGGACTGTCAGCTCCTGCATCCCCACCTAATTGGACAGCACCATTCTCAGTGGAAGGGATACATTTATGTGACTATTTTTGTCCATACAACTGGGAATAGCCTAATGAATAACTTTATGATTGGGAAAGATGCTGATCATGGATCTGGAAATGCCAGTATCTATCGCCACCAGCACTCTGGGCGTAGGCAGAACCAGTCCAGCTGGTCTCTCCCTGGAGCTGAGCAGGATGGTGAATGTCGGGGCCCAGCCCCCAATCCCCCAGGGTTAAACACACTGGACCGGGAGTCTGTCAAAGCAGGAACTCTTTTTATTCAATCAGGTATTGGGTTATTTAGGGTGGGGTGAAGGGGAAGGGGTCTTGGGGTGACGTGGGATGGGGTAAGGGTAGAGGGCCAATGAGATTTCTCCACAATAGTGGTAGCTAGGTAGAGGTGGTCTTGATGGTCGGGTAGTGCTGAGTCACTCCTAGGCGGCAGTCGTGGTCCAGAGACAGGTCACCAAACTCGAGTTAAGCTCCGGAAGTTACACTGGGCCTCACGCCCGGGCCTTATGAGGCTCAACATGGAAAGAAGAAAATTTTTAATTGTTCTCAAATAAATTTGACTGCACAAATTTAGCAAGTTAAAAAAAAATGAGCTTTTTGTTGAAATGTTTGTTTCTCAAGCATGAGGAAAGGAGTTTACAGCCCCAGCACCTACCTAAATGCTGAGCAGATATGGTAACCCACCTTAATCCTAACACTCAAAAGGCACAGACCAGCAATCCCTGGGGCAAGATGGCTAGCTAGACTAGTTGAATCCATGTGTGAGACATCCTCAGTACATAATGTGGGGGATGATGAACAAAGACATCTGACATGCACACACATAGATGTGTCCATAAACAAGAGAACACACATACACATAGGTTCATACACCACATACACAGGTAAAAAATGTCCTTATTTAGTTTTCTGTTTTGTATCATTTGTGAGAGTATGTGACCATTTTCTTAGGAGTAGATGATTCCCACATAGACACTCCATTTTTTCATTCCCTCCACTGCCAACTCCACCAGAAACTTCCAACTCAAATGATTATTTTCACTATGTAATTCAACTAAAATAACAATTTTTACTATTTTGTGTCATTAGAAATAAATATTCTTTTTCAAATATTTAGATCTGAGTCTGAAATTTGCATTTATGTTTCATGTAGAAATTTTTTTGTATTGTTTTGATACAATTTAGTGTGTGTATGAGAGAGTGTGTGTGCCATGTGCCATATAAGCTGGTCAACTGGAGTTACAGGTATGCCACCTAAAATCATACTCTGGTCCTCTGGAAGAGCTGCAAGCTCTCTTAACTGTTATGCCATCTTACCAGCCCTTAGTCAATCTTAAATTCTTTCTTTCTTTTCTCCTCCCCCCCCCCTGTGTGTGTATTCATATCACTACATACATGGGTAAGTCAGAGAACAACTTGTGAGAGTCTGTTCTCTCCACCATGTATATTCTGTGAATCAAACTCACACAGTCCAGTTTGATAGCAAATATCTTTAGCAGTGAAGCTATATTATTGGTTACTTAATTTTTAAAAATTGTTTCTTTGAAACAATGTCTCATAGAGCCCAAGCTAAACTGTAGCTCACCATGTAGCCAAATGTTGTCCATGAACTCCTGATCTTCCTGACTTTAATTCCACATGTTGGGATTGGGCAGGATGATACAAGCCTTCCTTTTCCTCCAGGATGACAGGGTCTATGTAGGTGTGTAGGAAGATGGAAAAGGAGTCATGGCTTCNTGGTCTTATTCTCACATTTTCCTCAGTCCCAGGGGGGGCTTTTCAGCTTTTCAGATTCACAAACTTAATTTCACTGGTTTACAATGTGAGAGGCTCGCTCCATGTGGAATCGATTCATGCTGTTCCAAATCACAAGAGGCTGCTAGAGAAGCTACAGGCAGAGGCATTAATTTATATTTTTTAAAGTACCTAATGGAAGAAACATTACTGCCTGATCACCAGAAACACCTGCTCTTAGAAGATAAAAGTCACAGGAATCTATAACTGTATTGTCCTTCCAATGAACACCACTTAGTGTGAAGTATATTAGTGCATTTTGACTTCACAGGAGACCCTACATTCAGAACCAACATTTTGTACTCAGCTTCGACTCACTATTTCCCATTGAATAGTTTCTTTGTGAACTCACTTAGTAAAATAAAACCTCAGTGAGAGTATCAATCCTTGTCCCATCCAATATCACTGTGACCTGATTCTTCAGAATGATCTCTGCTCAGGTTCCTAGACCAAATGAGAATGCATAATAACACTTAAATTTAGCTATCTTGTGTGGATCATAAGAGCTCTGTAGCTGTAATTCTGACCCCATAACCTGGTAAAAACCATAGATGTCTTATGCCTTAAATGTCGAGTCATTTAACTACACNGCCTTTTAGTTGTATTCCTATGAATAGCAGACATACATTTTACCATANATTATAGACAATATAGGTTCTATATCTCTCAAATTTAAATTAAAGATCCAAAATATTTATTTGTCATCCACTTTTTATACCTCAGTGAACAGGAGATCCATGTGTAAAACATCCAAGTTGTTATATCACAGAAATCTTACCTTTCTAACTTAAACTCCATACATTTTTTTTTTAAATTTTGAATCAATTGCATCTGTAGGCCATGTTCTTGTGGTGTCCAGGCAAGCTCAAGTGGAGGGATTGGGATAGTAACCCAGCCACAAAACCTTTGACCTACAGCTTGTCCTGCCTGCAGAGTGTTCTGGGACCAGAACTGAGCATAATCATCATCAGAGAGACCAGAGAGACTTTATCCAGTAGCTGATGAAAGCTATTGTTTTTAGCAAAATCTCAACTGTTTGATTTTACCTTAAAGACCCAGGAGCCAGATGCTGAGGTGAAACCCTGCTAGCTCAGAGAGACTGAGAAGGCACCCAGCTGACCTTCCTCCTGTGCCTTCATCTCAGAAGCCTCTCTCTCCTACTGTCTCAAAACAAATTTCCTCAAACTGAATGTCCCTCCCTTCTGCTTCCTGTGCTTCTCTCTATCCATCCTCCTCACTCCTTGCTTTCTCTGGTTTTTTTTCTTAGAATCTGTTGAGTTCCTGTCACATGATTGCTTGCTCTGTGCCTCTTGACCTATGGTTGACTTCATTTAATCGTGTTTCCAATATTCAAACAGAAAGCTCTTGGATTACAGTTGTGTGCTAGAGCTGAGCCACACCACAACTAGAAACAGGTTTTTCCAGTGAAAAATACAATCTCGGGTTTCACAATGTGATCAAATATGCTGCAACAGTTCTCCTTTTTGTCTAAATAGAAAGGAAAGATTCCTTTCCTTTTTTAACACAGTAAAACTATTTACAATAATGAAGCTATTTCTGCCAAGCTTTCCACAATATCCATCTTGGTTGTATTTGGTAGTCTTAATATTAAGTATTTTTGAGTTTAAAGTTCTGTAAAATATTTGTGTCAGTCTCATACAAATTCAACAATTTTAATGTCCTGAGCAGTTTATACTCCAAAGCTGATCTTTGGGTGGTACTTGTCAGCATAATGGCAATCCTGGCACAGCAGTCAACCCAAACGTGTACACTCTACACAGAACCTTGGGTGGTTGTCTGGCAGGAAGGAGCAGCTGCATGGGTAAGATGGTAGCATGGGCACTAGTCTTCCCTGGCCAGCGGGGTCTTCAACGGAGACCCTAGAAGGGGGAATGGCGAATGAAAGGGACAAGAGACACGAAGAATGACAGCAAGACAGGATTCTGATCAAGCTGCAAAGTTTATTCTTTCACCAATTGATTATATAGCAGGAGCTTGTGCTTAAGGGAGTGGGTCAGGGTGATTAGGTTGCTAGGTAACCTGATTGCAAGATGTTTTCTCTGGAAGGTCAAGATAGCAGGTGTCCCTGACTGACAAAAAGATAAGGAAGTACCAAGCTGTTTTTGCTTAAGGCACTTTAAAAAATACTCAGGAAAACAGAAACTGAGGATTACCTGGGCTAAGATAGTTTAATTATAGTCAATACAGGTTTGGACCTCCAGCACTAGTCTAGGGCTCCAAGCTGGGATTTCAGGCTTGTCAGCTGGAGGTGGGCAATACCACTTGGTGAATTTACTTTTTTTTTCCCTTGGGACATATTTTCTTGATGATCTGTCCTTTTTCTTTAGATGTTTCACTTGTCCAGTGGTTCTGGATTCCTTAGTTGGATGCTTTTGTTCTCTTAGAAAGATAAAAGCAAAACTCTGCCCCAACCCTAACTCTGGTAAAGCATTCCGTTTTTGTCAGATTGTATCTTTCCTAGATCAAAATGTTTTTTTTTGACAACAGAAAAAGTATCATCTTTCAATTTAAAAAAAATCTTTTGAAATTTTGAAACCAAATATACTTTAGTATGTGTGGATAAATATACCTATATTCCCCTTTCTTTTTATATATTAATTCAAAGTTTAAATGTATTTATTTTTAGATCACAAAGAACATTTACTTTGAATTTCAGCCTGCTTTTGCAAGTGGCTTTTAAATTTAAAACACTGTAATTCTTATGTGCCTGTCTGCCTTCTAAGTGCTGGGATTAAAAGTGTGAACCACTGCCTGGATATGGATTACTTATAATAGTTATTCTCATAGGGTTGTCCTGGTTTAATTTGGTTTTCCATTTTCCCTTGTTTTTTAGTATTAGGAGTAAACTTTCAAGTTTTTCAAATGTGTAATGTATCATTCTTATTGATTT
>LZPO01118080.1:18226-30809 GCA_001675575.1 Neotoma lepida | reverse complement strand
GTTTTTCAAGGATTGGGCTATGCCCCACCTGTAATCTTAACTACAAATGGTTCTATACTGCCTGTTCCAAAAAATAGCAGTCATGTCTTTGCTTCAGAAGATTATTATGACTACTTGTTGTTATGATCACCTGTTGTTATGGCCACCTGTTGTTATGACCATCTTGCAAANCTACCTTTGTTTTAAAGTTGGTTATAGCTATCTGTTCTTATGACTAACTTGTTATGACTAACTTTATTATGAATACCTTGTTATGACTACATTGTCATGTTCTGCTTCTGTAAACCTGCCTATTTGCCTCTCAAATTCCTTCTTTGGAAACCCCTAGCCCTGAACTATAAAAACCTAACCTTCCCCATGTCTAATGCTGACCTCTTGAATCCTGCCTTAGGGGGAGGCAGGCCATGTACACAAATAAAAAAGCTTGTTTTAATTAATTTGGCCATGATGATTTGGGTCAGTGGTCCTTCTCCTCAAATCTTTGGGATTAACATTTAGAGGCCCCAGTGAAATCAACACCTCAACCCAAATTCAGAAATTCAAGAGTCAGACTCTTCCCTGGGGCCCTCTGGGATTGAAGAGCTCCTCCCTAAGGGGTATATACCTTGGAGACATTCCAAGATCCCAAGGAACACCTTTAGTTTGTCTGCCTGAGCAAACAGCTGCATCAGAAAAAGAAAGCAGCAAGTACCTGTTTATGGAGGCCTCCTCTGGTAAGTCACAGATACTTTCTATGGCATCTGGTTCTGATGAGATCCAATATTCCCCCATCCAAGGCAACAGGAGAGATGTCACAATCACCTATCTGGTTACTTGAGGTGGCCAGAGCCACCCATTCTTTTTCTGACCCACGTTGGTACCCTGTGGACACCCTGGTAAGACTAGGAGCCCAGTCAGAGAGGCCTCACACCTAAGAGCCTATTGGTAGGGTTTCAATGCCTAGGCTGCACAATGGGGCCAAGGAACCCTGAGAATTTTCCAAGATACTGGGAGCCAAGAGACTGGATAGGCNCAGCATAGGACATCAGGTATTACCAGGAAATGAGATGGAAATCAGAGAGGTCCAGCCTAACTAAACAGGGAAAACCAGACACTTAGGAAGCACCTGGTGGGTTCCTGGGGCCTAGAGTGTGAAAGGAAAAAACTGAGAAAAAGTCTCCTAATTTTTTTTTAAATCTTCCTTGGTCCAACTGATGAATCTCTGAATGACCTCAATTATTGTTGCATTGTCCTTGTTGTTATTTTTGCTCTGCATTTTGTCTGTCTTTGTGTGTTCAGATTTGAGGCAAATGAGACAATGAATGACATGGGTAGTAAGAATAGTAAGGTGGATAGTCCTCTAGCCTATGTTCTGAGTTTTGTTTTTAATTTTGTTATCTTCATGTGTTTCTGTTGTATGTGTTTCTGTTCCCCTTATTAATCTTCTGCAGTTACAGTCAGACTTGGGAGCCAGACCAAGCTCTAGCTGCCACCACTCCCACATTGCTGGGACAATGTGGGCACCCCCACCCAGCATGCCACCTTGGGCGACTCTATGTANCACCACACATACCCAGGCCTAAANCTGCTGCCACTTGCCACAGTTACTTTGGTAGTCAGGGCTAAAATTCCTTATCTCTGAGCTTTCTGATCACTGGATTCTGCATAGCAGGAATTTAAATGTCTTTTTGGTATGGATAATGTTGAAATTGTTTTATGCTGTTCTGCTGTAATGAAAAGCTGGATCTAGAGTTGGAGAGTTTCTGTCATATGTCAAGTGAGTCACCTGATTTTGTGACACAAAAATAAGGGAGAGCAAGGCAGAGAAGCTAAAAAATAAAATTAAACTATTGGTTTCATTTACCTGTCTAAAACTTTTGTTAAGATATAAACTTTATCTCAAGACTTATAAGACTATTATATGAACTTGCTGTACCTCAGGATATATAAATTTATTGAATATAGTTGAAATCTGTAGAATCTGTAACAATAGTTGACTTGAAANTTATAACATGGGGTTAAGAAAGCTACATAAGTAATTGTGGTTTGATAGATTCATGTGTTTGAATGCTTGACCCATAGAGAGTGGGACTATTAGGAGGTATGGCATTGTTGGAATAGGTGTGGCCTTATTGGAAGAAGTGTGTCACTGTGGGGGTGGGCTTTGAGGTATCATATATTCAAGTTACACCCAGTGTGACACATAGTTTCCTGCTGCCTGCAGATCAAGATGTAGAACTCTCAACTCCTTCTCCAGCACCATGTCTGCCTGCATGCTGCCATGCTTCTCACCATGACAATAATGGACTAAACCTCTGAACCTATGAGCCATCTCCAATTAAATGTTTTCCTTTATAAGAGTTGTTGTGGTCATGGTGTCACTTCACAGCAATAGAAACCCTAACTAAGACGGTAATCTTACCTTTTAGGCTGCAAAACTCAGCACATAGGCAGCACCAGCAGTCAAAATGAAAACAAAAATCTAATCCATCAAAGTCCATAATCGTGGGCAAGTCTCCAAAATGTACTAGNCTTGCTTTTTAACTCATGCAGTTCTTCTGGCTATCTGTTCTTATTATCTAAAATTTGTTAAACCAAGATATAGATTTTATGTTTAAGGACTCATCTTGAGAAAGGTTCAAGGCTACATTGGAATCCCAAACTTCCAATTAGTGGCTGACCAACTAAAGTTAAGCCCCAAACTACAAACACCAAACACTAAACACCAGAAACTTGGATATCTCTATCTTATGATGCAGCAAGACAATGACCTAAGCTGTGTGGAAAAGAGCCATTCAAATGTATCTCTTTACCCAAGATCTATTCAAGCTAACAGAGACTGACTTAAGAATGTATGCCTAGCCTTCTTGTCTTTGCCAACTTTGTAAAGTTTTAGCTATTTTGATAAACTGAGTCATATAAGAAACTATGATATTCTGCAATGCCGCACTATGAAAGTACCAGGAAAGTTAAGTCTCCCTATGGACTGTATTTATGATTTAAAGTTTTATTTGATAAGCTTTATTTAGGCTCCTGTATATGTTTCCAAGGCTAAATCTAAAACAAGTAACTAAAAACAAGTTTATTTAAAATCAGGTATACTTAATACATGACCCTCAAAACTTTTCAGAGATCTGCTGAATGTGGCATTTAAAATGTTTATTGGTAAAAGCTTCCCATGATAGACAGAAATGCAACCTCCTAGAAAAAACCCTAAGATCTCCAAAGAAGATAATGGGGCACAGATAATTCTATTATGGTATTATGGTAACACTATATGGTAATTATGGTAACACTAACCATTTGGGGAAACTTCCCCTGTCACCAGGGCTCTGCCCACACTATGGACACTGTTAGGTTAATTTCCCTGCTCTGCCTCATCACAAGAGGTCAGATTTTCCAAGTTCTTCCTCCACAGGAAGATCGCTCACATCTTCTGGATCTGGCAGACAGAGGTCTATGCTCCCCTATGTAGCAACTGAAGATGTAATGCTGTCCTATGTAACAGTTGAAAACCAACTACTTCTGCCCCCAGGAAGCCACCAAGACCACAAGAGCCTAGGGTAACCACCCACNTAGCAGTAAGTTTCTGTCATTTTAATTGATACATAGGCCATTCAGATTATACTTCCTGCTATAATTTATCCTTCTCAGATCTCTGATGATGTTGACAGCTAACTGTAGCTTTATCAGTTTAGCATCAGCTGCCTGGTCAATGTATTTCACATATAAAAATCAGGCCTTCCTTACTTTTCTAGAGCTATTAGGTCTCCTGATTAAAAAGGCAAACTCACAGACAAGTTTGCCTTACTAACAGGTTTCATATTAAAAGATAATCAGGGTTCAGATGTAACTTTTACTATTTAAAGGAACTTGTTTTGCAAAGACTATTCTTAGTAATCAAACACTTATGTATGTCTAATGATGAATAATTGGATAAAAAGTTTAAGGTTTATATAAATTAAAAAGATCTAAAAATAATTTAAATTATAAACATCTGAGAATATAAAAATCTAAATAAATTATAAGGATCTAAAAATGACTTAAGGTATATAAATATAAGTTATTCTATGCTATTATTATACTAAGATTTCAAAGGTTCAAAGTTTTAACATGAATCAATGAAGTTCTGATAAGTTGGTAAAGTGCTGACTATTATTATCAGTCAAGCTCAAGATTTTAAATTTCCTCTGGTTGTGTTTTAAGTATAGACTTAAAGATGTCTCTCATCATGCTAAAAACATNTCTGTGCAATCTATATTTATCCAGCCCTCTGGACACAAAAAAAGTATTCNTGATTTTAACACAAAGACATAGCTTTTGCTATGACTCAAAGGCATGAGTCTACTCCAGCTGTTTTACAGACAACTGTTGGCTACTTTTTCTACAATGTGGATTTCAGTACAGATTGCTAATAATTATAATGTAAACTTCAGGGAATTGGGAAAGTTATAAGACTTAGATCTTATAACTAAGACCACTCACAGGTCAAATGGTAAGTACTCCTGTCAATCAACAGTCTAAGCTCCCCACCTATTGCCTATCCTGAAGGGGAAGGTCCAAATATAAAAGTTTCCTTTAAGTTCTTTAACTTTGACTTCTGTCCCTAGTCTATATCTGTCTTGGCAGAGTTCTACTCAGCTGGTAGACATCATCCAGAAGTCAACTGCAGACTTCAGACTACTCCAGATGTCACCTATACCATACCAGTCCCAAGTGGTCCTACAAAATNAGAAAGCCCTGGACTTGCTGAACACTGATGTAAACCACTCCAGNTGACATGATTGCTCCTTGTCTCTTCAGCCAAGTCAGCAAACCAGATGCTTCTGATAATACCCCATTACTCTAATCCCCTTCCAGCCTTTGGCTAACATTTCAGCTTTCCTGGGCCCTGACAACAGTGTCCTCATTTCAGCAGGAAGTAGTTACAGAAGAGAGTATGTCACCTCTTATCCTCAGTAGAAAGTTGGAATATTAGATCAAAAGAAAACTCTCTGGTAGAGGGGACAAAATGGCTTCCTATAGTACTTATTGGCATACCCAGATTCCAAGGCCTTAAAAAATGTGTTATTTCTATGCTAACCAAACAGGTATAACTTACAAACAGGCCATGCACCTTTTAGTGCATTAAAATTTTTGTTTCCCCCCAGATAAAGGATGCCAAGACCCTATCATGGATTTTACAGGGATACATAAAACAAAAGGGAAATGATGAACCAGGCTGTCTCCATCTTAGGCTTGAAAGCCATCTTATAGAAAGCAGAAAAAAAAAACTAGTTTCATTTCTGTTTATGATTAAATCTCAGTTTCTCAAGGATGCCTCACCTGTAACCTTAACTACAAATGGTTTGTACTGCCTGTTCCAGGAAATGGCAAACATGTCTTTGTTGCCAAAGGTTATTATGACCACCTGCTGCTATGAACACCTATTGTTATGACCATCTTGCAACCCTACCTGTGTTTCAAAAGTTGAGAATAACCACCTGTTACTATGACTACTGTGTTATGCCTAACTTGTTATGACCACTTTGTTATATGTTCTGCTTCTGTAAACCTGCCTATTTGCCTCTCAAATTCCCCCTTTTGAAACTCCCTAGCCCTGAGCTATAAAAACCTAATCTTTCCCATGTCCAATGCTGACCTCTCCAACCCCATCTTAGGAAGAGGCAGACAATATACACAAATAAAAAATCTTGCTTTAATTAATTGCTTGCTTTAATTAATTTGGCCATGATGATTTGGGTCAGTAGTCTTTCTCCTCCCATCTTTGGGATTAACATCAATTCCAGCATCTATACAAGATGAGACAAAGCAGGGAAAGCCAGTGTCAGGAAAACCCACTAGAGCCAGTGAAGATATAACACATTCAAAAGCTGCGTTTGCTAAAAAGTATTGGCTCCTCACTGTGGCCCACATGGTAATAAAAAGCAGGCTGGAAGCCTGGCATCTCTGAGTTCATTTTCTATCTGCCTTTATAGGCATCTTGGCAGAAGGGAAGTTATTTTGGAGATATTTGTGTCCTTCCCTTTGGTTATAATACTATTGAAAAAATTGACACCATGGAGCTGGGATTTTGCAAAATTCTCTTGTTGGAGGCCAAATCTGAAGAAAGGGAAAGGTGAAGCCCTAGTGCCAGCCAGAGGAGGAGCCTGCCTCCCTGGAGATTTCCCACTGTTCTGTTAATCTACAGGCCAGACTAGGTCTGAAACAAGAACNTGTCAATGATGGGCTGACCACATTCTGACCAGGAATGCATACCTCTTGCCCTTTATTTAAACTTAAATCTGGAGTGGGAAAGAAGGCCCAGCAGTTCAGTGCATAATGCTCTTGCAGGGGACCCAAGTAGGTTCTCAGAACCTATGTCAGATTGTTCACAACCACCTGTAACTCGAGCTCCAGGGGAGCTAATACCTCTGGTCTCCACAGGCACCTGCACTCGTGTGCACATACCCATACACACACACACACATAGATTAAAAATAAAATAAATCCTAAAAAANAAACCACCCTAAATCTCATTTAGTGCCCTAGACATGGCCTTGAGCATCAGTGAAATCCTCTTTATTTGTTCCATTTCAGCNTGGCTATATTGACTAAATCTCCTTTTTATGCTTTTCAGTATGATTTGTCACTTTCATTGACATATGACTGAGCCCAGCTTGTTAGGGCTGCTAGAGTCTGAGCTTTAAACTCCAGTAAGGCCTACTTTGCTATGGGTCGCCTGCTTATCTCTGCACACAGGTGTACTAATCGCTTAAGGAGTGTCTATCTAGAAACTTGTGGTACCTAAGCTATCTCATTCACCTTGGAAACTAGGCACAATGAAAGAGTGAGTGTCAACTGTCAGTTGTTTAAAATGTTCCANGGTTTCAAACCCCAGAGTTGCCTAATGGTCATCAGTCATTGTCCTAAACCAGCAGTTACCTTGAATTCCAAGAACAGCAAAGCTTCACAGGGCAGAAAACCCCATATGAGGGCAATTACCAATGATAAAGAGGCTGCACCCTGGACAGGAGGAATTCTCTTCTGAGAACCAATTTGTACCCTCAAACAAGAAATTTTTGGATCACCTTGTAGAACTGGTATCAAGATGCTGACCACCTACATGGACTATAACCTGGCCCCCTCCGGCCACCCACACTTACNGAGCTCCCCTCTACCCCAGCAGAAATGAGGATACTCTAAAAAGACTCTTGTCTCCCAATCTGACAAGCAGACTCCTGAATGAATGGACCCAAAAGAAATAGGAATTTTCCCAAGAATCTCATGGTGGGAGAAGGAAAAGGTGCAGGCCTGAGGGTCAACTTGTGTCTGGCAAAGTTCTAACAACATGTTACAGTATGAAGCACAGACAATGATGGGTTGGTGAGTGGACCAGGCCTTAGCTAGACTGCTTAGATGTCCATATACTTGTCCCTCTATTTAAACTTTGATCTTACTTCAGGACCCCGAAGACAGACTTGAGGGAGTCACTAGATCTTTATGTCTTTCTTACCAATGTGANTACATTAAATACATCTCTTTTTCTCTGCTTTTTACTATTGATTTGGCTGATTTAATTCTTTTCTTTTTACTATTATTTTGGCTGTTTTAATTGGCTTCTGAAGTTTGGGTGGCTGAACATGACTTGTTTGGTATATACTGTATCTCCAAGTATAGTAACAAAACTGCTTAATTATGAATAGCTGTGCCCCCTGCCCCAATTCTTCATATATTCAAACCAAAAATCATGTCACTACCCCAAAGGTCAAGTTAAATCTTCCTCTGCTTCTCACAATTATTCATCTTTTTGTGTATTTGGGACAGGTGGCCAAGCCTAATATGTTGGCACTTACAGAGCATGGACTTTTGCCCCCAAACTCCAATGACAAAGCGAGGAGAAGCATTGGCTTCAATAATTATTTCTCAGGTTAAAATATATATATATATGTATGTATGTGTGTGTATGTATATATATGTATGTGTATATATATGTATATATGTATATATGTATATATATATATATATGTTGGAATATGTGACAGATTTGATGTAGAGAGTGAAGAAGGATGAGTAGCTGGGGATCCCTGGGGATTCTGTATTAGGCTGCAGATGGATAGAGAGGCTTTGGGATGGTTCCTCGATAGGAGAATAAGGGAGGGATGGCCAGGGAGAAATAGGGAAAGGTGTTAGAGACTTGGAGGAGATCTCAGACTACAGTCATAGGGTGCAGAGTAGCAGCTGAACTGTACAAACTCTGCTGTGCCTCTGAGGCACCTCTGAAGCGATGACACCAGTGTTTGCTGCAGGAACAATGAAGCCGGTAGAAAAAACAGCCATCCGTTTTAAAGGATTTTCACCTTGGTTGCCGACTCTTACTGCCAATTACAGTTCCCAACTGCAATTCTATCGCCCTCACTTGATGTTGTTTTGGCTTTTAAATCTATCTACGTTTGTACCTCCAAATCACAGGTTTCTCTTTCTGTTCCCTAAGTAGCCCTTCTCAATTCACGCTCTGGGAAATCCACCCGAGAAATGTGGTTAGCACCTCCAGGGCAAATTCCCCAGGGTGCTTTGAAACTCAACTCAACACACACNTTCTTTTATGGCCCACTCCTAAGACCAGACCAGGAAATACTTTATTCTTCTTTTACTGAGTCCCTGAGAAACTGATGGAAGGTTGAGAACATACAATGAGAACTGGAAGCCAGAAGAAAGAAGGATCCCAGGAGAATAAGGACAATAAGGCCACCATTAGCAAATATGGAGAATTCTTGTTTCTTCTGCAGTGTGCATCTCCAGGTCCTGATGGCAAGNGAGTGATCTCAAATAGCTAATGTGGAGAGCTAATGTCATTTTGGTGAAGTGACTTCAGAAACAAACCTTTCACCTTCAAATGAATCAATTCATAGTAACAAATGTTATTCTATTGGCAAGGCATAGTAACAACATAAGAAAGACAACCTCCATAATAGGTTTTTATTTTTATAGAAAATTTCTTATATTTTAAGGACACCAATGGTCCTTTATAATTTCACACAGACTGGAATTTGTGGTTTAATAATTACTTTAGAGGAAAATGAGAAAAGATACTAGTTGGAATCAACAGTTTCTTAGTTCAGGTCACTTGCAAGTTTCAATTGAGTAATGGATAAAGATCTACGGCGGCTGAGTTTCCTCCTAGGGAGCTTTAAGGAGTCAGCAAATGGTTTATCTGTCAACCCTGACCTAAATGACAATTATAAGTCCCCAACATGCTACTTGTCAATAACCTACTTCAAATGGAGGAAGTTATTCTTGTCAGAAAAGGTTAAGTTACGCTTCAGTGACGAATAATTGCCTGACATCTGTGGGTTTGAACACAACAGTTTTTATGTATGATACACATTTCCTGCTTGTGTAGAGAAAGGGTTGCTCCACACAGCTTCACTCAGAACCCAGNCTAGTCAAGGAAGTACAGGAGGGAGGGGTGAAGGGAAGGAGGAAGACCGTGAAGAGAGAACAGGAGAAAGAGAGATAATCACTCTAAATCATAGAAGCTGTTCACGTTGTTCTAGTCACACTGTAGTAACCTACAAAGCAGTCTAAATTCAACAAGAAACTGAAAGCACTGCTTGTTTACAAGTATAATGTTTAGCACTGTAGGCACANACCCAAGTTCATCAACAAAGCGTTCTACAGGAAGACAAACACACACAGAGCAATTCAGTAGGATGGTCCTAGAACACAACTTGGACTTTTGAGTTCTATGTTTGTAACAAGATATTTGAAGAAAAAAAAAAAGAGAACAAATAGTCACATCTTTTATCAATGAAATCAGGCAATTAATGTGACTTCCCTAAGATCACACAGCCTAGTTGGCAGTGACCTTCTTTGAAGTAGCAGCTCTCTAATGGCTGGATTAAGTGGCGGTAGAAAAGCAAGTGAGATGGCTCAGCAGGGGGAGGTCCTTGCTTTGCAAGCCTAGTGCTCAGATTTGCTCCCTACAACCTGTGCATATGTGGATGAAAAGAACCAAATCCAGAGTGGTCCTCTGATTGCCACACATGTAGCATGCATGTGCACATGTATACACACACACACACACACACACACATACATACATACAGTGCACATATATAACAGTAAACAAAGAATGAAAGCCATAGCAACAATGAAGCCATAATTTGTGTTGAGAACGTTTTATATTAAAACTCACTAATTGCTCCTTTTATTGCTTCTATTTTTTAATTATTTCTTCTATTGTAAGGAGATAATTGTTGANTCTTCCAATGAGAATAAAAATCAGATCACAAGTCCCAGAACCACGCTGCAAATTTGGGCAATATAATCAGATAAGCAATTGCCTGGAACCTTCCCCATGAGCTTATCCTTCAAGCAAAGCCTCAGGGCAATGTCTGAACACATGCTTAGGAATGACATTTGAAGTCAAGTAAAAGGATTGNCAAATATTAAAGAAAGCCTGCTCCACCTAAGAGTTTTCCCACAACCATGTTCTCTTAATCCATAGAGGACTTGAAAAATGTGAGAAATTAATTGCAGAACAAAATATCTTGACCATAAAGTTTGCATAATTAGTTTCACTTCTGAGCTAGCTTAAAAATCAAAAGTAGAAATGTCAAGTTGGCATGCATACCATCTCATAAAAAAGTTCTGTTGGAATTATTTATCTTTAAACACCCACAGAAATATAATGATGATGATGATGATGATGATGATGATGATGATGATGATAGTAATAATAGCACATTATAATGTAAATCCATGAGAAAAGATAGCAGCTCTATTATGAAATCTGCATGGTTATGATGGAGAATTTAACCATGGTTGGTAACAGGTTTGAGCTTCAGTAGCTGAGAAATAGTCAATGAGCAGTTATCCACTGCCTTTAATGAAGACAAATGTAAGTCTTTGGCTGTGACAAAACTCCAGTTTGATTGTAGTTAGGGGAGGAGAAACCTATTGCATTTTCTAGAGATGAGTGTAATGCATGTGGGGATCCAAGGTTGCTAGGTGCAACTGTTCGGAGAGGGTGTGTGAGCANGGAATGTGAAAGTAAAGGAGCTGCCTGCCAGGTACATAAGAGTGGGTTGTGTGTAGTGCCAACCTAGTAGAGTCTCAGGTACTAAGCTACTTCCTATGCTTGCCTACATCTCTGTTGTCCACTACCNTTTCAAATGTTACAANGCACCCTTCATATTNAGACTTCCNNTTTTCTAAGATGTGAAATGAGCTTNCCCTGNGAAGCTTACCTACACCTCCAGGGCAGTGAAGTATTTAGAAGTCAGATCATGGGTNTGTTCTGTATTCATCTATTGCAAATATGTTCTACAGTAACACACTGTAACATCTCTGAAGCTGACACTCTATTAGCTGAATGTNTTCTCCCAAACCAACATTTTGGAAAGAGCAAAGGAAGGGAGAGCATGGAGTTCTTAGAGTGCANCCACCATGAAAGAACTTGAATGCCCTAGCTAGTAGTGTGGTGGAAGTTTGCCTCCCACATAGTGGCCTGGCAGTTNGTCTGCAGTGATGGCCATCAGAAAGCTTTTCACCACACTCTTTTTATTGGAGCTGCTGTTCTTTTGACTGTGTTTGAGGAAATGTGAAGACTGCACAACCAATGAAAGCTCAAAGATTACAGGATACAAGAAAAGACAGGAAGCCCATGAAAAGAAAGTTTAAAAATAAGACAAAATGATGAGATTTACCCTAATTAGTGATGACAGTCTTCCTAACTTTTGTCCATCTTAGATCCAAAAGTTACATCAAGTCTGCACTACTTAGATCCAAGGCTAAGGCCATGACTTACTAACCAGCCAATAAATCCAAGGCTAAGGCCATGACTTTCTAACCAGCCAATAGATCCAAGGCTAAGACCGTGGCTTGCTAAGCAGCCAATCAGTCTGAACAGTGTAGGTGAAAGTGAAGAATCATTCGTGTTGTTTCTTTCCTTTGTCATACACAAGACCCTAGAACACATGTGACTTAGCAAGAAGTTGTGAAGGGTATTTCTTCCCATGGATGGACTTGCCAGCAAAGTCTCCACCCCAGCATGAAAACAGGCTCGTGTGTGAGTGCATAAACCTTACAACTAAATCTTTTCACAGANGTGCTAAAAGAATTGAAATTTTCTGCTGTTTTTTGGATCACAAACCAAAAGCTGTTTAAAAAGCATATGGACTGGGTATTGATGTTAATGTGCTCATTTATACAGGGAGGTTGATTGTGGCTCNGAGCAAANGCAGAGTGAACTGCAAAAACCCATCCTCTGAGTGATGGTACCTNCAAAACAGNGGCCAATGTATTCAACATGCTAATATGAAAATGTGAGAAATCCTAAAGCATGTGAGCATATATATAATTTTAATCACATCCTTTACAGGAGTGAGTAATGGCTTCTAAAACAGAACTTATCAATACACTAGAATAGAATTAAGAGCTGGTATATTAGCCTTTTACTCTGGACTAGAGTTTGCACTGTTTTATAGACCATGATTGCTAAACAGGAACTGCTGATACAAATTTTCTCCAATTCACAAACAATAGCAGTAAGGGACAAAAGTATTGATCACCCTGCTCAGTTCCTCAACAACATTTCAAACTCCTGACTTCCCTTTTTTTT
>LZPO01118079.1:4835-14916 GCA_001675575.1 Neotoma lepida | reverse complement strand
ACACACAAAGGTAGCCTGTTCACCAGGCATAGCTAGTCTTGCAGTATCTCCTATCAGGGCTTAACCTGGAGAATTTCTAGTCTCTTCTTAACCCTTGAGAAATTTCCCTCTCTTGCAAGCCTCAATTAGACCTGTGGTTTACATGTAGCCCTGTCATCAACTGAGGACCCATATTCAACTCACCCACAGACGCAACCACTCTTCATTGCAACCCCTTCTCTGTGAGATTTTCTACAGACTCTAACTGTCTCAACAGCTCTGAATGACGGNACTTCCCTTTTCGTTTCACCAAGACTGCCATGTTCTAGGCATCCATCTCCGTGATGCTTGTTTTGGAAGTTTCCTGAGACATGATACTATGGAATTATGTCTGTATTTTTTTTTCTGTCATTCATCTTCTTTGACTTATACTGTATGGTTGCCAATGCCTCATTTACCCTTTAGTTAGTGACATCTGTGGAAGGAAAGCTAGTCAGGTACCAGGAAATTTCATCATGCTCAGACAAGAAGTTTTTCTACAGTGCCTAAAACATATTTTTGTTTAAAATAAGTCTTTGTGTTATCATAACTATTGATCCTATTGATCTGTTTATTTACAAACCAGTTTCTATAAACCTTTATTCACTTTTAAGTATACCTAGAAAGATGATCATAGATAAATTTGAAATATCACCATGTCAGGACTAAGAAATTAGACTTTCATCATATGATATTCTTACCTTTGATTATAGGTGCCTGATTATGTCCTACATGTATGTTCTTCAGTGTTGCTTGAAGCCCAGAAATCTAAAAGCAAATAGTGCAAACACACGGTATTATATAGTAAATGAACTTTAAAATGTTAAGTAAAATGTAATGTTTAAAAGTTGATTGCAAAATATCAAAAATATTAATCTCTCTCAAATCCATGCTTTTAAGTTATAAAACATCAAACATGAACTTTAGCAGAAAGATGACATTATTTTAGTTAAAAGTCAATTACATAGGCAACTATTAATCCTCCACTATACAAAGCATTTGAAGTGTGTATTTTAAGGCATAATTTTTTAAACCAAGAATGCTCTTTAGTTACTTTGACAACTAACTATTCAGATCTGCTTTGAGAGAGGATTTTTCTCAGCTGAAATTGCTTCACAATTTGTCTTTTTATCTATAAACTATGCAATTTATTCTTATATTTACAAACTATGGGATAAGTATTTTTCAGGAACCAAAATGTGAAAAACTATTTTATGCCCATAACAATTATTTATAACATATATAATTTGCTTTATTAATCATGTCTTATAATTACCAACATTTATTGGCTGTGTGGAATACCTTTATCTACATTCCATAAATCATAGTCAAATTTAAAATCGAATCTTTAAAACCATCTCATCCTTTACAGTACACGATTATCCAAACATAAAATACCTCCAATTTAATTATATATAAATGTACACATATCTCAACTATCACTAGATACCAATATATTTACTTCTAAAGGTAGCAGATAAACTGTAACCTATTGATTGGTACTAATGTAATGTTAGGGTAAAATAAATGACAGATCAGTGTCCTCAGAAGGCAAATGGATTATAAACTTATGAGAACACCATAAGCATCATACAATAGTGGCTGATACAGTGCTGGGAATTACAGTGTGCCCCACACCCAGGCTCATAGTATCCACAAGTGATGACCCAATGTTAATACATTACCATGAAGTAAAATCCATTTCTTTGGTTTTCATTTGTGCCCCCAAAGCTCATGCAGAATACTACCTCACACTCAGTCACTGTGTCCCCTTCGCCTCCTCTGGACTGAAACATTTCTGAAATTCTCCTTTATGTTAATACCCTGAGCGCCTGGAAAGTAGTGGTTGGGAAGTCCCCTGCAGGATGGCCTTGAATGTGGAGAGACTTGTTTTTCTCATGGTTAAACTAGAATTAGGGATTTTAGAAGGCACCAAATGTTATCATTTCTCCTTATTACGTGTGCTATAAGTAGCACACATACCTCACAGGGACTCCCTGTCAACAAGACTTAAGCTGATGATGTAAACCTTGGTACCTGACAGAGGCAGTTTGCCAGATTTCTTCACTGCAGGGATGTGGGGTGTCCCTTTTTCCCTGTATCTACTGTGCGTTTGGAAACAAGTCTTTAAGTACAACCAATACTTAACTACTGCACTGTTCAGTTCCACCTCCCTAGGACAGTAATAGTCCACTTAGCTATTTGGGATTCTTCTATATGCAAATTTGCCTATCACACACACACACACACACACACACACACAAATCCCTTATTTAGTGGATCATTTCTATAATTTAAGACCACAGACATTTATTTTATACTTTGAATCATACCAATCCCACATTGTTTATCTTGTTGGTCAAACTGTTACAGGCTACAACACTGACAATTCTTCCTGGATAGACTGTCTGAATTAAGTTTCTGTTGCTGTGGTAAACACTATAATCAAAATCAACCTAGAGAGTAAAAGGTTTAACTCAGCTTGCAGCTTATCATCCACCATGGAGGGAATTCAAGATTGCAACTCAAAGCAGTAATCTGAAAACAGGAAGTGCAGAAGAGGCCATGGAAGAAAATTGCTTACTGGCTTCCTCCTCATGTCTTGCTAAGGTTACTTTCTTGCCAGGACCACCTGCTCAGAGGTGGTAACAACACACAACAAACTGGACCCTCCAACATCAATCATGAATCAAGAAAATGCCTCTACAGACTTGCCTATGAGTCAGTTTTATGGAGACATTTTCTTAGTTGGGGTTTCCTCTTCTCAAAGTTTCTAGTTTGTGTTAAGCTGACAAAAACTAACTAGTACAGAGTCTTAGAATGAGAAAGGTGACTCCGTTTTTGGATATTTGACTACTAGGAGCTTTTAAGCCTTAGGGCTAGTGATGGCATCATCTAGACTCCAATGGGACTGAGGCAGATCCACAATCAAGTTTGGCTGCCTACAGAACACATAGCTTCTCTTGGATGAGCTCTACTCTGTGCCTACAGCTTTTCCTCAGTATGGTCCTGTCATCTCTAACATCTCAATAATCTCACCTGAAAACTATTTGTTAAGGAAAGGAATATGAGTGAATTGAAAGCTACAGAAAAGGTGAGAGCTGAGATACCATCTATAATTATTAAGGAGAAATTTCCTGTGCCAAACATCTTAGTCCATTACTTTTTAATTCAACCTCCTTCCCATTCACAGGATACAAGGAGAACTCAGCCAGATTCTTTTCCAGAATATAACATTTCTTCTTCTAGCTCAGTTCCCAACAGACTCCTTGTTCTCTGAAATCTCGTGAGCTGGGCCTCCATTATTTGCATTTTTTTCAGCATGCTTATCTTCCTAACGTTAGGGTCCTGGAGAAGTCCCACGAAGACCAACATCCATGTATGCAATCAGCAAGAGCATTTATTATGTCGAGAAAGTTTCCAGCATGCTGGAGCTGGCCATCCCATACAAAATCAAAATGGTGACGACCCCGAAAGGGACGTGTGGACTCCTTTTAAGCACAGCTAAGGGGAGTTCCTAGGGCAGTTAGGTCATTTTAGATATGATTGACTTAAGCAAGTGGCAGTCATATTAGTACGTTCTAATTGGCCAGGGCTAGTCAGGGGCTGGTCATGGCTATAGTTTTCNATTTTTTGGCAGGCCTGGACAAGTCCCGGGCTTTGTCCTTATTTGGTTATCTACTGATTGTGGCTCAGGCCTGGCCTGGCCTGGTACTGCATGTACCAGGCCTCCTTGTCCTTGCTGTCAGAAGGGTATTGTAGATTGATTGTCCTTTGTTTGTGGCTCTTTCAGAAACTGCCTACTTGGTTCCAAGAAACAGGGACCAACCAAGGCCTAGTTCTTAATTGAGTTATTAAGGCAGGCTGTCATGATATTTGCCTGGCCCTCTTACCTAAGAGCTGCTGAAATGGTATATTAAGCTCTACCTTTGGCATGCTAGGGATTTTCTGGCCCAAAGTTCCAAATTCTTCCACTTTCTTCCCAGAAACCAATCACACAGCCTGCTGGGACTCACATGGGTTAGGTATATCACAGCAATGCCCCCGCTCTTCAATACCAATTATCTGCATTGGTACTTTTCTTCTTGCTTTGACAGCTACCTGAAAAAGCAACTTAAAGATTGGGGAAAGTAGGCTTCATCTCACAGTTTGATGGTGCAGTCCTTCATGGGAGAAAGATATGATGGCAGGTACATGACACAGCTAGTCACATCGCATATACAATCAGGAAGCAGAAAGTCTGGTACTCAGCTTGCTGTCTTCATTTTATTTGGTTCTGAACTCCAAGCCATGCCATTGTTATTCTATTTTCAGTCAAATCTTTCTGGAAGTACCTTCAGAGACCTGCCCAGAGATATATTTCCAACGCAATTGTAAATTCTATCAAGTNGAAAATGATGATTAGCCATCATACCTATGTACTTACTTATCAATTGCAGTTTAGATTTTATAAATTATGGAATTTTTCAGAAAAATTATGAATTTTTCTGTGAAAAATATTTTCCATAAACTTGCAAAACTAACGATTAGAAATGTAAGGTTTTAAGTTTTAAATAAACTTAAAAGAGTCAGTTTAATGTTTGTCATGTGCCAAAAGAATTTAAAAGCATGTGCTTACTAGATTTTTATCTAGTAAATGTACACTTTCACTCTTTAAGATATAAATTGAATGGCATAAAGTTTTCTAAATTCTGAGAGTTACACTTATCCACATGGATGGGGGACTCTAAAAGGCCCCATCCCCAAGATGAAGAGCTAGACAGGCCATTGACAGCTCCTAGAAGAGGGAGAATCATTTGATTCTTGAGATAAGCCACTTGATAGGTTTTTCTAATCCCAAGTNGTTAGCCCTAAATATGTATGAGCAACACTAAATGGAATCATAGGTTGCAGTTATATATGCAATTATTTTGTGTGAATGCAACAATAATAATTAAAGTTGAAGAAACTTGAACTTGAGAGGGAGTTGGGGGAACATGGGAGAATCTAGCAGGAAGAAGGAGGGATGGAAATGGTAGTAATATAGTATTCATGAATGAAATTTTTGAGGAATTTTAATTTTAAAAATTCTAAATTCTGACACTTCNCACTGTAACTATTATATACGTTATAAACTACTATTACTAAAACATAGTAAGTTAAATACTCATTAAGATAAGGATTTAAGGAAGTGATGATCTAGGTTTTCACAGGAAACAGGAGATTCCTTTTGCTGCCTTAACTCACAACTTTAAGGTGTGAGTTAAAAAAGAATTCTCAGAGTATACTCAATACTAACCTTATGTTTAAAGATAAACAATGTGATCTATCTTCTCTGATGAATCATAGGTAAAATTATCATATACTTAAATATATTTTCCTTGCACAAATATTTTGAATAAACTAATTCTGTGGCTTCATGACACTAACAGGTTTAGGTCAGAAGATTAATCAATGGTCACACAGTCAGGATACACCTGACAAATAAGCTCTTAGAAAAGGTTTTTGGCAACATATCAGTCTCTATTAAAGCTAGCCAAACAGGTCCAGTCCTGAAGTCACAAGCTTGGCTTGCTTCCCAAGAGAATGTTTATCACTTAACCCATAGTCTCTTCCCTAATTTGGAGACCAGGATAATTGGCTCAGGGACTATAACAGGGTGATATCTGACAGTCATTTTGCCACTTAGTAACTTGGGTTCAACAAATTATAAATTATCTACTTCTTAGTATAGACAATATATACTTCCACAGCTTTTCGTAAACCTGTTTACTGACATTATTTTATCAGCTTAATCAATCATTTGACCCATTTTAAGTTTAAATAAAATTTGTTGGTGTGAGCAATCATGTATAATATGGAACTTATTTGAAGAATGTTGGATTTTACATCCCATTTTCACTGATATCTGTAAAATAATCCCGAAAAACCATCAGGTGCCCAGGATCAACTCTGTTCTTAGTGAATCTATTTAAATATGACTTTTTCAAACTGTAATGAGCCTACAACTTTGAACAGCAGATGTAGCTGAGAGAATAAACCTATTTCTAAAACCTGACTGCTCCATTTTCAATATCAAGAAATAAACTCTAGTATTTTCCAACAGTATTTTCCAAATCTGTATTCTTTTTTAAAATCAAGAAAGAACATTAGAAATTACTCTGTTAGAACAGTTGTGAAGATTGCTGAGACAAATGGGGGCACAGAATGGCTTTCAGTGTATAACAGTACAGAAACGTAGCCCCTACAATAGAACAAAGAAACACAAGGAGATAGAGCCCAAGAAAGGAGAAATCAGAGATAGATTTAGTCAGGCATAAGAACATGACAAAGGACTTGAAGCAAAGGACAAAAAAATCAGGTAGTTTGAAATTACTCCAAATACTACACACACACTACTTCCTCAGGGAACACTCTCAAACATTGATGTGCTTTATGAACATTTCACATTTTATATTATTCTAAAAAATAACTATAGGGCCTTTCAGATAGTGCTTAAAAACTCTACATTCAATCCTCTTCATACTTCAGTGGAGGTACATAGAACTGTTAACATTTAAGTAATTTCATTTCAGGCTTATTTACTGTGTATGAGCGTTTTTGCCTGAATGCATATTTGTGCACCACGTATGTGGCTGGTACCACGCAGGTACCACCATCAGATCCCCAAAACCAGAGTAATGGATGGTTGTGAACTACCACAAGAGGTGTGGGAGTCCTACAAGAGTAAAAAGTGCTCTTAACTACTAAGCTATCGCTCCAACCTCAGGAATGTTAACATTTGAAATACTAGACCAGGAACATAAGTCTGACATGATATCCTTGCTAAAAAATGCTCACAGAGGCCATGGAGTTAGCAAGGTTCCATGGTTTGCATTCAAAAGAACCACTTGGAACAGAGTACATCAACAAGCCTGATATACAACATCAGAAAGCATAGACAGATAATGACATGTAGACTTTACACTATACGTATATTTATGTAGCTTTTTGACCCATAATAAAGAAATTTAACAGAAAATTAACTTCTGCAAAGCAGTTAATGTCACTTGTACACATCCTGTGCTAAACTTAAGAGACTGTTTTAACCTGACAGTATCCAGATGGTCTTTTGTCTTCAGCAGGAGTATGGGTTGAAGGACAATTAAACCAGTTTCCATAGTAACAACAGTGTGCTGGGCATCTGTGTCATGGTATATAAAATTAAAACGACTCACTTCACAAGGCATTGGTCCTAAAGGCAAGTGATTCACCCCTGTCTAGTATGGAAAAAAACAGAAGAAAATATAAAAAACCTGAATGTTGCAGGAATAATTTACAGACTACCAAGATTCACACCATCACTCTCAATTCTTATCTTTTTCTAATAAAGCAGTAATTAAGTCTGAAACTCAAAGATTGTATGCATGTCCTAAAAGTCCTCAACATCACCTTTGACCAACTTAAGGAACCACCATCATGTTAGAGACAAGGAACAGAAGAATGTTTCCAGGTATATCACTTAGCCCTAGTCACACNGCAGATTGAATGGCAGAGCCAATTCTGCTCAGGCTTCAGAAGCAGAAATCAACCCAGGGGTAGTGTAAGCAAGGTTCAAGCATTCATCTTCATTGTCAACTTCATTTGAAGTCATTATAGAAGCACACTTCATAACAGGTGTGTGAAGCCATTTACAGAAAGAACTGAGGATGAAAGACCCANGGTGAATGTACAACACCACTCCAGGGGCTAGGGTCCTTAACTGAACAAAAATGAGGAAGCAATCTGAGAACAAGCAGTCATGTTTCAGCTTCCTGACTGTGGACCCAAGTTAACAGCTATCTGACACTCCTGTACCATGACGTCCCTACCATGATGGACTGTATCCTCAAGCTGTGAAGTCTTCCTTCCTTAATTTCCTTTTCTCAAGTCTTGCCAAAGCAATGAGAAATGGAACTAATACTTACTACTGTTTAGGTGAAAAGAATGAAGGGGATCAAACTTTTAGAGTTTGAAATAAATGCAATAAAAAATTAGATAATTAGAACACTCATTTTATTCAATATTACTTACAATATAATTTAAATATTCAAGGACACAAAATTAAAATTCAAATACAAAAAGCATTGAAACAGTGATGTTTTATATTTCAATGGCTAAGAATTTTGATGAAGAGACAAAAATACCATTATTTTAAAACATCTTAATAATAGTATAGGAATTGTATTACCATCATGAAAGCTTTAGTAGCTTCTGAGTTTGAGTAAAAGTAAAAATGTGCAGAAAACAACAAAAGAATATTAAGTATAGTCACAGTCATACATTCTTTAACAAACTGTTACATATTTTAATGTGGCATATCAGCATTTTGCTTTCTTTTTCTTAAATTCTATGCAAGCAGTCCCTCCCCAAAACTCTAGGCCTACACACACACATACGCGCGCGCACACACACACACACACACACACACACACACACACACATATATACACACACACAGAACACTTCAGGTAGAAGGAAAGGGTGTCACTCAGCATAAATGAGGAAAATTCAACCTTAACTAAGAACACCAAATACATATTTAGGAATAATTTCCAAGGGATTTTCACTCATTTANCTCATTTTCACAGCAATATTATTTCTGTGACTACCACTTTTAAACACTATCTCTGACCTCTAAGGCTTTGCGAGGCAGGAAATAACACTCCAGAGCAGTGGTTCTCAACCTTCCTAATGCTGTGACCCTTTAATACAGTTAGTTCCTCATGTTGTGGTGACTCCTACCATAAAATTATTTTCATTGCTATTTCATAACTGTAATTTTGCTACTGTTATAAATATCAATGAAACTATCCAATATACAGGAAATCTGACATGGGACTCCTATGAAAGGGTCATTTGACCCCCCCCCAAAGGAGTCTCACCCCACAGGTTGAGAACCACTGCTCTAAAAGTAGTAGGTGAAATGACTCAGGCAAAAACTGCTCACATATGTTACAGTGGAAGCAGAGACTGAAGTTAAAGGGAAGATTAGGGTTAAAAACACAAAGTGTGGAGAACTATGGAAGATAAATAAGAGGCCTCACAGCTGGATATGAGATAGCCAAGTGGACCTGTTGAGAGACAAACAGTTTCTAGGAAGCAAGGTCAGTTACAAGGGGCCAGCTGGCTAACTTCTATGAGACCTTTTCAATTTGTAAGGCTTGTGGTAGGCACTATTGTTCATTATGGATTCTTGCTTTTAATACACTGCTTTTAACACAGCTATTCTAACAGACTAAGTTGTAAGTGAGGATGGCTTCTAATGAGGCTGACACATTCAAGAATGAAACCTAGACTATCCCATAGATAAAAAGCAGCCAAGAACATCGCAGCTACTTCTTGGTAGTTGTGAGAACCAAAAGAACTCTGTACAATTAACAGTTAGGACACCTTCAAGGTCAGAGACAGCAACACCAGCCAATGACTAATGACTGGCAAACAGTCAACATTATCAGTAACTTACAAAGCCAGAGAAACCAGCATAATTACAGTTAGTGAGACACAGGCAAGGACTGAGGTAGAGAAGCTGACCAAGTAGGCAACAGCTGTCAGATAGTCAAGGCCAATTACTAACAAAGCCAGAATCCAAGATAAATAGAGGTGCTCTTCAAATGAGCAGCTAACTGAATGAACAGCTCCCAAATAGCACCTAATCATTCCCTGGTTGGCCAAGGCNGGGGAATATCTAGAGCTTGTGGACTGTTCACTGGCTTGGCCCATGATAAGCCAAAGAATTAACCAAACTCAGTAGAGCACCTCAGCCTCTATCCAGTTTCTGCTAATGCCCTATAAAAATGATGGACAAAGGAAATTCAGTAGATTTTTTCCTCCCCTGGAAACCCCATCTTCTCTGAGAGTTTCTAGCAATCTTTCTAAGTTTCTTACTATTCTGTACTAGCTCTTGATAAGACTTGCTTCCCCATTGCATACTTCCATGAGAAGCTGCATCATTAAACCCAATTGGTGGGGCCGGGCAGTGGTGCACGCCTTTAATCCCAGCACTTGGGAGGCAGAGGCAGGCGGATCTCTGTGAGTTCGAGGCCAGCCTGGGCTACCGAGTGAG
>LZPO01118077.1:0-16159 GCA_001675575.1 Neotoma lepida | reverse complement strand
AGGTCCTTAAAGACTACTTTCACATGTAAAGGCTTTAACATACCAATTACATGATAAAGATTTACTCTTGTATAATACACATCTAGATGTGTATAAGAGACAGGGCTTTAACATACCAATTACATGATAAAGATTTACTCTTGTATAAAGACAACAATGAAGTGAAAATTTTTACCACACTCACTACATTTATAGGGTTTCTCTGCAGTATGATTTGTTTCTCATGATTTCAAAAACTGCTGACATATGCAAAGGCTTTATCACATTGATTACATTTGTAGGGTTTCTCTCCAATGTGTTCTTTTATGTATTCGAAGATGACTGTGAAGTGCAAAAGCTTCAAAACATTGATTACATTTGTAAGGTTTCTCTCCAGTATGTATTCTTTTATGTATTTGAAGACTACCATGATGTGCAAAGACTTTCCCACATTCATTACATTCATAAGGTTTCTCTCCAGTATGTGTTCTTTTATGAATTTGAAGCTGACCATGACTTGTAAAAGCTTTACCACATTGATCACATTCATAGGGTTTCTCTCCAGTATGTCTTCTTTTATGTATTTGGAGATTACTGTGCTGTGCAAAGGCTTTACCACATTCATTACATTTGTAGGGTTTCTCTCCAGTGTGTGTTCTTTTATGTGTTTGAAGGTGATTGTGACGTCCATATGCTTTACCACATTGATTACATACANAGGGTTTCTCTCTAGTATGCGTTCTTTTATGTATTCGGAGATAACTGTTATTTGCAAAAGTTTTACCACATTCATGACATTCATAGGGTTTCACTCCAGTATGTGTTATTTTATGTACTCGGAGATTACTCTGGTGTGAAAAGACTTTCCCACACTGATTACATNCGTAGGGTTTTTCTCCAGTATGTGTTCTTTTATGTATTTGAAGATGACTATGACGTGCATAGGCTTTACCACATTCATTACATTCATAGGGTTTCTCTCCAGTATGTGTTCTTTTATGCATTTGAAGACTACTATGACATGCAAAGGCTTTAACACACTGATTACATTCATAGGGTTTCTCTCCAGTATGTGTTCTTTTATGTACTTGGAGATTACTGTGTTGTGAAAAGGCTTTACCACAATGATCACATTCATAAGGTNTCTCTCCAGTATGTGTCCTTTTATGTTTTCGAAGAAGACCATGACTTGCAAAGGCTTTACCACATTGATTACATTCATAAGGCTTCTCTCCAGTATGTGTCCTTTTATGTATTCGAAGACTACTGTGGTGTGTAAAAACTTTACCACATTGATTACATTCACAGGGTTTTTCTCTAGTATGAATTCCTTCATGCCTTTGAAGATGCATGTGATATGCAAAGACTTTAACACATTGAGTATGTTCAGTGGCTTTCTCTCCAGTATAACTTCTTTTGTACCTGCAAAGATAATTGGTACATATAAAAGCTTTACCACATTCATTACACTGATGAATCTTTATGTCTGTGTGAATTAATTTTACAATTTGGTCTAGTTGTAAAGAAGGGTCAGGTCTTAAGGTTTACACTCATGGTGTTCCCTTTCATTAAGGGTTCTTCATTTTGTGTCTTTGAAAATACCTGTGATGGTAAGACCCTTTATTACATGGTTCACATTTATAGCATCCTTTTCATATATGAGATTTTTTCACATATTTAAAGAGAACTGGAAGAACTCAGATCTTTACCATATTTACTGCATTCATAAATTTTCCTATAGTATGAATCATACTACATTTTCAAAGTGAACCAGGCCAAACAGAAGTATTTATACATTCTAATAGTCATAGGACTTTTCTGCAGTGTGAATTTTTTGATGCATTCCCAATGAAGTTGGAAAACAAATTAACTGTAAACTTATATAACATTCAACAAGTCTACTCAACATGGAGACTAGTACATATCTTCTAATTGTTCTGGGAAAGAGAGATTGGTATGTTGGTTCTTTCCATATCCCTATGCTCATGGGGCTTATATCCAGAGTGACATATGATATACCTATTAAATGAAAAATAACAAATAAAAGGTTTCCATATTACATTCACACAGATTGACTTTCTGTTCCTCATAGACATGTGGTATAGGAATTAAAGCTTCTCCACAAAAACTTTCTTGACTCTCATAAACTACCACTCACTAAACTTAGCAAAGTCACTACAAATATATGAGTAACACTAGCTTTATTGTGAACTATTTGCTTATTAGAAGATTTTGGACATATATTTTGTGGGAGCCCATTGTCAGGTTCCTAGTGGGTTT
Organism: Neotoma lepida; assembly: GCA_001675575.1. Lineage (NCBI taxonomy): Eukaryota > Metazoa > Chordata > Mammalia > Rodentia > Cricetidae > Neotoma > Neotoma lepida. The sequence continues at coordinate 13,900 of LZPO01118077.1, read as the reverse complement.
ATCCAACAGGTCTGCATAGAGAGGATGATTGGACCACGGGCCTGAGTGCAGGTGTCTGAGATGGTCTGCACTTGGCTGTGCTGGGGTGACGTCTTTTGCTCCACCCCTTGGCTTTTCTATAAATACCCTGGGTCAGAGACAGTTGGGGCCGGATGAAATAGGTTCCAGGCCCTCTCGAGGCTATCCTATATTTCTATCTTATCTCTACACTCAAAATCCTTCTATCTAATATTTCCTGCTACTCTCACCCAAGAAAACTGGGGAACTGTGGGGTTGGAGTGTAGCCACCCCACAATACTTATCACCTATTCAATGTGTATACCTTTTCCAATATCTGAGTGGTACAAAACTAAAAGGATTTGCAGTTCTATAGCCCAGCTCTCATGGGGCTGTGATTCAAATGGTGATATGAGTTAAAGCATTATTTCCTTGTCTTCTTTCTTAAATAAATGACTTGCAAAGATAGATCACCTATCTGACAATGAGATACATGGATTTGTGAGAATTTAATAATCAATACAATTTAAGATGTGCTTATTTACATTGTTGCTTTTCTTCAAAACTTCCAGTACACATTAAAATTTCTTCAAATCCATATTTATATCAGCTTGCACATGAAAATTACCTTCCATGTCTTCTAGAACTTTGACAATGTTCTTCAATATTATGGTCTTCCCAATTGTAGCCTAAAATATAGAACCAGAAAATGTATGATATTATTATAATTTGTGCAAAATTTAGGTTACCATCTTCAGTGCACCTTAAAGCCTTGCCTGATTTATTCACCTCATTCTTCCTTTCTCAATTGAAATTATAGAAGAGTATCAATAACCAAGAAACAGATGTCTCCTTATTCTAAAACATGAAGTAAAATTCAGTCTTACCTATAGCAGTGAGGTTCCAGTAAGTCTCCAACATCACATCTTTGTAGAGATTCTTCTGGGAAAGATCCAGCAAAGTCCACTCTTCCCAAGTGAAGTCGACATGCACATCATCATAGGTCACTGCATTCTAAAATATCCCATACATGTGTACAACAAAAAGTGTGACAGTGATAGCATTGTAAATGCATAATTCTTTGACAATATATTTGTATAATCCTGGTGCTTCCCACACTTATTCCATGATTGAAGTTGTAATGTAATCACCAAGTTACTTTAGAAGCAAACTGAATAGGAAGTTCACCTGTCATTTCTTCACCCTTTGAATAGGACATAGCCTCAAAAGAGAAACGCCAACTAACAGACATAAAAAGAGAGACAAGCAAATAGATCAACGGTACTGAGAACTCATCAAAGAAATTGTATGAACAATTACTAACTTAAAAAAAAAAGATGGGCAAGCTCAGTATACTGGCTCATGACTTTAATAACAGCCCTCAGGAGGCAGAGGCAGGTGTATCTCATTGAATTGGATGCCAGCCTGGTCTATGCTGTGAGTTCCAGGATAGCCAGAGTTACATATTAATAAGACCCTATCTCCTCCAACAAAAATCAATCAAAGAAAAAGAGATAGGCCGGGCAGTGGTGCTGCATGCCTTTAATACCAGCCCTTGGGAGGCAGAGGCAGGCAGATCTCTGTGAGTTCGAGGCCAGCCTGGGCTACCAAGTGAGTTCCAGGAAAGGNACCAAAGCTACACAGAGAAACCTTGTCTCAAAAAGCCAAAAAAAAGAGGTAGAAAGAATTCAGAGGTTTTTATTGAAGTTCCTACAAAGAGTTATGCATTCAATCCAGTTCTGTATTCATCTTCCAGAAACCTGAACTGCCTTAGTTTAAACTGTAACATTAATAAGATCTTACTAAAAGGGAATGTGTGTTCAAACAGTTACAAATGGACAGATGAAAACATTAGCAATGTAAATGTTGATCATAAATAAGCCTCATAGGGCAGGAGAGATGGCTCAGCAGTTAAGAGCTCTTGCTGGTCTTGCAGACAGGTGAGCTCAATTGCTAGTACTTACATGGGGGCTCACAACTATCTATACTTCCAAGTTCAGGGGTTCTAAGGCTATCTTCCAACTACTGTGTGGTGCAGGTACACATGCATACAGGCAAAAGACTCATATTCACTCAAAAGAATTCAAAAGAAACACAATAGGTAAGAATGTCACAGACCTGCAATTCAATGACTCAGAAGGCTCAGACAGTATTAATGTCATGACTATCACCATCCAGGGAAAGAGAATGATATTCTCTGCCAAATTTCAAAATTAAAGATATAGGTGAAGCTCAGCATAAGAGCATATGCTTGACATGTACAAAAACCTATATTCCAGGCCTGTCAGCCAATTAAAAAAAGGCATATTAACCCACCTTTAATCCCAGCACACAGGAGCCAGAGTCATTTGGCTTGCTGAGTTGAGGCAAGCCTGGTCTTGAGCTACTTTCAGGGCAGCCAGGGCTACACTGAGAAATCTTGTCTTCAAAAACAAAAATAAAACAACAAAATATTTTTNAAAAAATCAGGCTAGCAAAATGGCTCAGCATTGAATAGTAATCACTTCAACTGTATTTTATGTGATACGGTGATACCATCTATAATGATTGTGAAGTCATGAGAGCAGGATAAAAAGAACAGAAAATGGGTTGCAGCTAGAGACATAAAAATCCCATCCCCANTGAGGAATTTCATCCAGAAAAGCTCCTCTTACTAACGGTTTCACGAGCACCCCCAAATAAAGCCACCAAGGAGAGACAAGTGTTCAAATACACCACCCTATCTGGGAGGATTTCAATCAATCTGACCCAGGTCACTATAGGCTCATGGTCATCCCATGAGGAAAATGTATTTAGTCTGACTTCAACTATTATAGTCTACAACATCTCCTATACTGTCCAAATGTCCAAAGTCTCTTCTGATAAGACAATCTCTTGTAAAAATCAAGAAACAAATTAAACATCTCCAATGCACAATGGCACAGAATATATTCCCCTTCAGAAAGAGAGGGATGTGGCTCTGTTCCAGCCCCTAACTCAGGCAGACATCCCATGCTCATGGGCAGGCCACACTAGCCAGAAGAACAGGTAGGCAAACTTAGAGAAAGACTTCCTGCTGGACCAGAGGCCACATCATCCATCAAAAATCCAAGTAGGCTGCCCACCCATGGACCTTGTTGATGGAAACTATGTCTCTGTTCCCAGAATGGTGTCTGAGTGTTTCATGAATGACTCTTCTTGTGGGAAGCCCCAGAGGAAAATCTTCTGTTGCTTGGCAAGGACAGTTGTGACAGAATCTTCAGCCTAGGCTGTTTTTCCTGGGATTGGCCATGGGATGATGCTCTTCCTTTAGCAAAACACTATGTGTGCTCTTGATAGTTTTTTCATTCACTTTGTCTATAATGGGTACAACAATGGCATAATAGAAATCTCTTAATAGTTCTAAGGTGAATGTACTAAAAATACATGACAGGATTGAGATAATGATTCCTGAAGTAATTCAAAACCCAGGAAAGTTTTAAGAAAGACAAAATAGAGATCATACAGTTTTTCCTGAAGCACATAATTGTTCTCAGAAAAAACACAAAGTATCCTTTGACTGAGAAAACAGCCCTTGCAAGAATGAATTAGAGGAGTTAATAAGTATACATAAACATGACAACATTAGTTCAGGAACAAGAAACTCATCTCTTATAGGTTGCAGAACCTCAGGCAGTCAGAAAACAGGAGAGGCTGGCCAAGAGTCAACCAGCTCTTGTGCCAACAGATTAAGTCTCCTTATCTTGGCTGTGGTTATGGCAGGACAGAAATATGGACACTGACAAAATAGATTCAGATAAAAACTTGTAAAGCTCATTGCATAGGCTGCCAGCTAGATGTTTAAAATACAATGTGCTAACCATGATGACCACTGAGATATGCTTAACTATGAAGTCATAAGGTTAAATGTCCGCCTAAGGGAAATAAAGCATATGAGAAGAAAACTTGTGATAAAACTTTCAGTGAATTATTGTCTAGCTTCTTGGAACAAATTTGAAGAAATAAAACTGAAATTATAAACTTTCTGACTTTCAAGTGAAATAAATACAGAGAGGCTCAAGTTATTCGGGGTAATCTCCTTAATAGCAAAATTGGTGGTCATATCTTCCATTACACCAATGTCACATCTCTGCCCTTAGGACTAAAACTATCTCCACAGAATGTTCACAAACCAACAAAAACTCAAGGAACTTTTAATATAATATAGTAAACTTTCTGAATAAAAAATGTGGTGAAGGTCCATCATTTTCCAGAGAAACAAGAATATAATTAGATGATAATAAAACTAACTAGATGGCGCCACTGGAAAAAAAATGAGACCCAATGACACAACTACAAATATAGATCATGGTCCCTTAAACAAGAATGACAAGGTTAGAATCAAAATCAAACTCCAAGAAATCACTGGCCAGAACTCATCCTGTGCACACTCACTCTCTCCTTTGCCAATAATAGAAAATGGGTTGGGTCAAGAGACTATGGATTTGTGTGATGAAATTACACCAGGGATTACTCATATCTTTTCTCAGGCTGAACATCTTAAATCAGGAAAATAACAGCACTGTTAGGGAGGGTCACACCATTTTGCCCAGATCTTATATTTTGGTAGAATTGGTGTTAAGTAGAGTAATTTGGCTTTATGATAAGGTCAGTCCTTTATTCAGATTCTTGGTTTTTCTCATCTGTGTACCTGAGAATCAGCTAGTCAGGACATTTATTGATCATCTAAAATTGATTATGTGACTCTACCTTGGTAATATCAATTACTGCCAAAGCAGTAAAGTTTTTATCTTCTTTCCTGCCCCCCCCTTCTGCACTGTCACTACATCAGCTTCAAAGTTGGTCAATGAACTCAATTCCTCCACAGGTCCCTCTTGATTTGTACATCCCCAATAAAAGTTGGAGAGTGTGGGAGCCTACAGAAGTGTCCCTGTGAAATCTGAGTTTGCCTGACATAGCAGAGCTGCATAAGGGGATGATTTGACCATGGGCAAGATTGGAAAGGGTCTGCACTTGGCTGTGCCTGGGTGGAAGTCTTTTGCTCCTCCCCTTGGCATTCCTTTAAAAGCCCTTTGGCAGAGACAGTCAGGGCCCAGTGAATAAGGATCCAGGCCCTCCCGAGGCTATTCTATGTTTCTATCTGTCTCTCTCCAGCTATAGTTCCATCTAATGTTTCCTGCTGCTCGTGCTCAAGAGTACCCTGGGGAAAAGTGGGGGTGGCGTGGCTCCCCACAGCAGAGATTGGAGGACACTTATTAACTGGTCTATTTTTCCTTCTAACTGACTATTCAAGGCCCACCCTGGAAGGAGTTGCAGGACTGTCTTCCCAGCACTGGGCAGCAGAGGAAGGATTAGCTGTCTTCAAATTAATTTTCAATTACATAGCATGAGGCAAGCTTAAGCTACAGAAGCTGTTACTCTAAAGTCACCAGCACTTAAGAGAAAAGAAATAAAATTCTTAATGACCAAGAAACATTGGAGAAGAGAAGCAAATAAATTCCTAGTAGCAGGAATGTCATTAATAAGATACTGATTGATCTTGCCCATATGCACATGTTGGCTTCTAAGATCTGTAACCTGACTTACAGAGTTATAGTCAGTGGTCTGTGTCTCAACCCCCTGAGTGACTTAACTGTTTCAAGCAGGATTGATCATATCTGCATAGGAGAGTTCCCTCACTGGAAATTCGGTAGACATTGGATCAAACTTACCTTTCCAAATTTTACACCCACCAATCTGGTCTGTCTTCATTCACATGACACGAATTAATACATGCTGGGAAATACAAAGTCACTGACCCTGCCACACTCAGCTTTGTTTTTTTTCATAATGGAGACTCCAACAGCTGACTGCCTACACTGTTTCCCTATGCAGTGTATACAATAAACTATNCCTCCTATTCTGGTCTGAAGGCAGAAATCATGCTCCACATGCAAACTCCTTTCCTGTGACTGCAATGGATAGTCGACAACATGACTCAAATGGACAATTTTACAACTCTGAGGTGGTACAGTCATTTCAGAATTTTGGAGGTGTAAAATAGAGGACAGCAAGGTCATTGACCAGGAGAGCAACAGACTGGGACCAAGGCCACCTGAGTGAACATATGAGAGTTTGTCACAGAAACATTTTTCTAAAAGGCTGGAAGTTCTCTCAGCCAGTCAACCCAGTCTCTAGACCTTAGGCCCCAGGGCACAACCCATGCTCCTCTACCACCACCAATTGCAGGCCCAGTTGCAGGCCAGCAGGCAAGACTCCTGCAGGCAGGCCTTCCCCCCCCATTGGATCCTGTAATCTAAAAGCCCCACTACCTCCCCCAAACCCACCTGTCCTCTGAGACTGCAGCTGCTCCCTAAGACACAAACTAGACTAGTTTCAATCAGACCAAGAGGAGAGTGACTCTTCTCCCAGCCGGTCAGCCCAGTCTCTAGGCTCTAGGACCCAGGGCACAACCTGTCCCCCTACCCTCACCCTTTGCAGCCCTAGTTGCAGGTCAGCAGGAAAGACTTCTGTGGGCAAGCCTTCCCATCACCACCCCCAATTGGACCCTGCAATCTACAAGTCTCACTCTGTCACCCAAATCCACCCATCTCCTGAGACCCCAGCAGCTCCCTGAGACAAACACCACTTGCACCAATTGGAGGAAGATATGGGTAGATGCCAGAGAAAGAATACATTAAAAAACGTAAAGAGCAATATGGCACTACCAGAACCTAGTGGTTCTACTAAACAAGACCTGAACATGCTAATGTAGAAGAAGCAGAAGGGAGACACAGAATCTGCCAGCTCCGATTGAACCAAAAAGTTAGTGACTCCTCTCCCACCTAGAGAGTCCTGCTTCTAGGACCTAGGCGCTGGGGCACAACATGTGCCCCCACCCCCATCCTCACTGCTGCTCCAGTTGCGAGCCAGCAATAACGCAACTTCTGGAGGCATCACCATCCCTGACGTGAAGCTCTACTATAGAACTATAGTAATAAAAACAGTTTGGTTTTGGCATAAAAACTGACAGGTGGAACAATGGAATAGAATTGAAAATCCTAATATCAATCCACACACCTATGAACATGTGATTTTTGACAAAGAAGCCAAAATTGTACAATGGAAAAAAGAAAGCATTTTGAATGAATGGTGCTGGCATAACTGGATGTCAACATGTAGAAGATTGCAAATAGATCCGTATCTATTGCCTTGCACAAAACTCAAATCCAAGTGGATCAAAGACCTCAACATAAATCCAGCTACACTGAACCTGACAGAAGAGAAAGTAGGAAGTAGTCTTGAATACATTGGCTCAGAAGACCACTTCCTAAATAAAATGTCAGTAGTATAGACACTGAGAGAAACAATTAATAAATGGGACCTCCTGAAACTGAGAAGCTTCTATAAGGCAAAGGACATGGTCAATAAGATAAAACAACAGCCTACAAACTGGGAAAAGGTCTTCACCAACCCTACATCTGACAGAGAGCTGATCTCCAAAATATATAAAGAATTCAAGAAACTAGGCAGCAAAATACCAAACAACCTAATTAAAAAATGGGCCACAGAGCTAAACAGAGAATTCTCAACATAAGAATCTAAGTGGCCAAAAGACATTTAAGGCATTGTTCAACATCCTTAGTCATTAGGGAAACAAATCAAAACGACTCTAAGCTACCATCTTACACCTGTCAGAATGGCTAAGATCAAAAACACGGATGACAGCTTATGTTGGAGAGGATGTGGAGCAAGAGAAATGCTCTTCCACTGTTGGTGGGAGTGCAAACCTGTACAGCCACTTTGGAAATCAGTATGACAGTTTCTCAGAAAATTGGGAATCAATCTACTTCAAGACTCAATGATACCACTCTTGGGCATATACTCAAGGCATGCTCGATCAAACCACAAGGACACTTGTTCAACTATGTTCATAGCAGCATTATTTGTAATAGCCAGAACCTGGAAACAAACTAGATGCTCCTCAAGTGAAGAATGGATTAAGAAAATGTGGTACATATACACAATGGAGTACTACTCAGCAGAGAAAAACAATGACCATATGAAATTTGCAGGCAAATGATTGGAACTAGAAAATATCCTGAGTGAGGTAACCCAGACTCAGAAAGACAAACATGGTATGTATTCACTTATAAGTGGATACTAAATGTAAAACAAAGGATAACCAGACTACAAGCCACAGTTCCAGAGAAGCTAGGGAACAAAGAAGACCCTAAGAGGGATGCATGGATTGCCTTGGGAAGGGGAAATAGATGAGACCTCCATGATTAAACTGGGATGAAATGGGAGGCAATAGAGGGGAGGGGATGAGGGACAAGAACATGAGGGAACAAATGGTCTAGCTGGGGGAGGGACAGAGTGGAAGAACAATGAAAGAAATCTTGACAGAGGGAGACCTTATAGGGTTAGGAAGAAACTTGATACTAGGGAAATTCCCAGGAATCCACAAGGACGACCCCAGAGTAGACTACTAGCAAGAGTGGAGAGGGTGCCTCAGCTGGCCTACCTAAGCAACCAGATTGGTGAATACCCTAAATGTCATCATAGAGCTTTCATCCAGTAACTGATTGTAGGGGGCCTGCCCCCCCCCGGGTACTCTTCAGCAGGGAGAAATGAGCAGGGAGAAATGAGGAAGATGTAGATAGAAATATAGAGGGACAGAGAAAGAAAGATAGGATGGCCTTGGGAGAGTCTGGGTCAAAACCCTCCTTCTGTCTCTACTAAAGGCTTTTAAAGGAATGTCAAGGGGTGGAGCAAAAGACCCCTCTCCCCCAGCACTGCCAAGTGCAGACCATCCTAAACACTTGGTGACCATGTACATGGTCAAGTCATCTCTTAATACAATCCTGCTGTGTAAAGCAAGCTCAGATATCACTAGAAAGCTTTTGTGGGCTCCCACAGGTCCCTATTCTTTATCTTTTCAGAGCTCCTCAGGCCCCATCAGATAGACTGAGGTCTGTCTTAGGTCGTCCTTTTTAGTCAGACAACCCTTACATCTTGGATGTACACTTTCCATCAAGTGCCCTCTGGGTTAGGTTGGGAAACTGGCAAAAGAAAGTTGCCCGTCCTTGACTCTCAGCCTTTGGTAGTAGGGTGTACTTAGCTTAACTTAGCTCTGGCCAGGTTCCATTGAGCTTACAATACCCACAGAGATCTCCATAGCTGCCACACCTCCCAGTACAGGAGTAGAGGGTGATAAAGATGGCTTTAAAGATGGTGATAAAGATCTCTTTTGGAGTGGGTCTTAAGATGTCTNTAACAGCCTTAGCTGTGACGAGCCCTTTTTAAATTTAAATTACATGGCTAAAGTCAAATTTCAAGCTTTTGCTTTTTCACTACAGGAGATCTTTTTCTTCCCTAAGCTTTCATTGATAGGTCTATTTCCTTCACTTGCTACTCTCCCCAAGCAGGCTGTGTCTGTCTGCCCACTGCACTCAGATGGCGCTTATTGCCAGGAGCAAAAACACTTCAGGACTTTGCTCCCTCTCCTCACCAGGTCAGTGAAAGAAAATGAAAGCACTTGAAATGTGGGGTGGCTAACCACCAACCCCACAGTTCCCCAGAGTTTCCTTGGGTGTGAGTAGCAGGAAATATTAGACAGAAGGATTTTAGATTGTAGAGAAAAGATAGAAAATAAAGGATAGCCTCGAGAGGGCCCGGAACCTATTTCACTGCCCTGACTGTCTCGGCCCCAGGGTATTTATAGACAAGCTAAGGGGTAGAGCAAAAGACCCTCCCCCAGCAAAGCTATGTGCAGACCATCTCAGACACCTGCACTCAGGCCCGTGGTCCAAATCATCCTTCCTATGTAGACCTGCTGGGTAGAGCCACTAGGAACCTGAAAATGGGCTCCATTAAAACAAAGCTTTTTCAGAAAGGTCCTTTCCCTAGTAGAATGGAGAGCTTTTTTCAGAGAGATTTTTTTCACAGCTCAAGTCCTGCCTCCCTCATTGTGGGGAGGATTTCAAAGCCTCCACTGCTTCCTCCATGCCAGCACACCCTCCCCAGGTCCCGTATCATCTGTGTTGTGGCTTCACCTTGTGGAAGCTGTCCCTGCTTTGGCTTTCTGCCTGCATTCTCCCGAACATCTAGGGCTAAGCTCTATCTAGCCTCAGGAGATTTCTGGCTAGGGTCCGAAGTACCTGCTGTTTTTCTAATACTAGCTTGAAAGAGACAGTGCAAGCAGGGAGAATTTGTCTTATTCCAAGAGGTCTTTTTGNTTTTTTTTCTTAGAGCAAACCACAGGTGATTTCCAGTACTGATATTGTTTCCAGGTGAGTTAAATTCTTGCCCTTACAGAAAGAGAATCTGAGAAAGAAAGTTCTGAAAAGCTTTTATTTTTTAGAGAGAGACTAAGTTTTTCCCAAGAAAGCTTTCAGTTTTTGAGAGAGAAAGACCACTAAGTTTTCCTAAAACTTCTCATTTTTAAACGTTGGCTTCATGGCCCAGAAAAAACTAGTTCTTGTGTTATGGTGTTGTACAAGTCTTTTCAGACACTGCTGGCAGAGTGGAGGGTTTTGTTTCTCCCACATCTGCCTCAGAAAAAATTTCTTCCTGCATTTCAGGGCTTAGATCTAATCTGTCCCGAATCAATGCCCACAGGCCAAAGGCTTCCACAGAAATCTTTTCTGGCACATATTCTTCATAATGTTTTTGCATTTCAACCCCAATTCATCCTAGGAATCTGCATTCAAAGTCCCATAGTCAGAAAACCAAGGACACCGTTCCTCTATGAACTCCAAAAACCTCTGTACTTGTTCTAATTCCACCTTAACCCCTCTATTCTTAATCTTTCTACAAGTGACTCTTCAAAGATTTGCTCACTATTTTTGTGCCCCTTTTTTACACTAAGGAAATTCTACTCTTATTTAAAATTTTTCTCACACTATATTCCTATATTCTACCTTCCTTAATTTTTATAGATAGAAGTTAAGAGAGAGAGAAAGAAGGAAACCTTGATAGTGAGATATATCTATGCTGCAGCCTTACTTGGGTGTCTTTCAGCCCCTCATTCTTCCTCCCAAGAATAAAAACCCCCACCTACACTTTCACTACAAATCCAGACCGGTCCAACTGCTTCTCTCAGGGCTTTCTTCCCAAGCTTTCNTCAAGTCCCTGGGTCCCTGTTCAGTGGTGCCATCTGTGGGAGACCAGTTCCCACATTTATTTACCCCATGGACTCTTGAGGAGTGAGGGAAGAAGAGATTCAGATAGAAATATAGAGGGGAGAGAAAAAGATAGAAACACAGGATAGCCTTGGGTGAGCCTGGATCCTTATACACTGACCCCTTCTGTCTCTACAAAAGGGCTTTTAAAGGAATGTCAAGGGGTGGAGCAAAAGACCTCCTGCCAGCACAGTCAAGTGCAGACCACCCCAAACACCTAGTGACCATGCACATGGTCAAGCCATCCCCTAATGCAGCCCTGCTGTGTAAAGCAAGCTCAGATCTCACTAGGAAGCTTTTGTGGGCTCCCACAACTGATGGAAGCAGATGCAGAGATCCACAGCCAAGCACTAGGCTGAGCTCTGTGAGTCCAGTTGAAGAAAGGGAAAACGGATTATATGAGCAAGGGGGGTCAACATCATGATGGGGAAAGCTACAGAGACAACTGAATCAAGCTCATAGGAACTCAAAAATTTTAGACCAACAGCTGTGGAACCTTCATGGGACTGGACTAGGCCCTCTGCATATGGGAGACAGTTGTGTAGCTTGGTTTGAGGCACCCCTGGCAATGGGATCAAGATCTATCCCTGGTGCATAAGCTGGCTTTATGGAGCCAATTATGTATGGTGGGATGCCTTGCTCATCTTTGATGCAGGGGGGAGGGGCTTGGTCCTGCCTCAACTGAATGTACCAGGCTTTGCTGACTCCCCATGGAAGTCCTTACCCTTTTGGGGAAGGAATGGGTTGTAGGTCGGGGGGAAGACTGAGNGGAAGCAGGAGGAGGGATGAGAGGGGGATCTGTGGTTGTTATGTAAAATGAATAAAAAACTAAAAAATAAATAAATAAAATTAGTTACAATCATAATGTATTTCACCTAATATATTGGATTTACACTTTCATAAGGATAGTAATAGCCTTAGGATTACTTTACTCAGCACTGGTGCTAACTGAGCATTATACTGTCTGTGCAGACAGAGAGGGAAATAAACATGGCAAGGCAGGGCCATGAGAAATTACACCCTATGACTCATAGAAACTTTAACAAGAAAGTGAAAGAGGATATAAGATGGAACAACTCTATGGTATTGATCTGCTGGGCCAAGACACATAGGACATTGTTCCTGGGACTCTTCCTGTTCCTGGGACTCTTCCTGTCAAATTCTTAAAGTTTAACACTACCCAATGAGCCAAGCGCAGCTTGTCAACACCACTATTGTTCACTTCACCATCACCAACACCATTAAGATGGTCAAAGTCAGAGACATCATCAGTTTCATCAGCAACCATATCAGGAACAATAAATGAAACAGCCAGCATACCAACAGCAACTATAACTAACAAGCCAAGAGTAAAGTATGATATTGGTGACTTACCCTGCTACAACTTGGATTGATGCCCACCAGAATACTATAACCATGAACACTTCATCCTAAACCTCACATACACTGGGAATGCAGTCCATATGTTCATTGTAAAGCTATTGAGAATACAGTTTGGTATAGCTATTGTGATGAATGAGAAAGGTTAATGCCTGTTTTGCACCAATATTGAGAGCCAGAGTCACCAATGACCAAGAGGATGCTGAAAACATAAATTTTAAAGAAAGAAACACATTGAAATGCCATTTAATATAGATTTTTAGAAATATTACAGCAGCATCAGCCATCTACAACTTCCACTTGAGAGAAATGGCTCTTAAAACATCCATCCACCTTACAATGAACAACAAGGGAAGAATAAGATTTGAGATGCCAGACATGGAAATAGCAACAAACATAAAATTCCTCCCAGCATTTTTGTCCTTGTATTTATGGCAAATGAACCCTGTGTTTGGCTACCAGTACAATAAAACTACCAGGATTGCAAATGAAAATGTATACAACTATCCAGATTGAGACCAGAATGAGGAGCCAGTTTGCTTGACTGAGGAGACATCAACATCAACCACAACAAACCCATGTGAATCTATGATTTGGCAGAACTGTACCTTTGACCCAGACACTGATAGAATATCATGCAAACATTTTTCTTTCTTAAAATACATGGGTTCAAAAAATATGGGTTCAAATGCTGAAATTCACGTTTTTGGACTATACCCAAAACTGAAGAGGTCAAACATGACTGTAGTGCTTGTGGCCAAATTTCCCAACATACCCTACTATGATAAAATGGACATATGGAATAACCACCTGCTTGGGAAGGCAGAAAATGATTCATTTCTACCCATTAATGGCTGGAAATTACAGCATTGGGGACACAACATTACAGATTTCCATGATCTTGACTGACCTGCTGCTACAACCCTTCACATCTTATGACACTGAAGACACACCACCTGAGAAGAACCCATGCAGACACCCAGACACTTTGTGCCTGCATGGTATTCTACAGAACTCAGATTATACCTTAGGATAGCCAGCCACATTTTGTACAGACATGGCCTATATACAACAATTTTTAATGCAAAAGGCCTCAACCCTCATAATAGAATCTCTGAGATGATTACCAACCATTGTAAACAGGGCTAATGTACTGACAACTGTCACCTCTTGCATATGGGATGACTTCTCAATGCAATTACCCAATTCACATTGGACTTGTGAGGGCAAGTTCATTCAAATTGCTCTGCTGTCCATCAAGGGCTCCAGCTTCAACTGGACCACCACTATACAAGGTATAATACACCACCAATAAAACAATAAGTCTAAGTAGTGGAAGAGACAATGGAGTAACCTAACTGACCTATCAGTCTTTTTTT
>LZPO01118076.1:5405-17409 GCA_001675575.1 Neotoma lepida | reverse complement strand
TGTGTTTGTGTGTGTGTGTGTGTGTGTGTGTGTGTGTGCATGCATTTATATGGGATTGCACATGCATGTGTGTGCTTGTGGAGGCTGGACATATATATTGGGTGTCTTTCTTGATCATTAGACCTTGTCTTTGAAACAAGGTCTCTCCAGGATCTAGCCTACTTATCAACTAACTAGGATGGCTGCCAGTTAAATTCTGAGGATTTACCTCTTTCTTCCTGCCTCTGCTCTGCCATGTGCAAGGTTTACAGATGCCTATGACTGTTTCTGCTTTTTTCCTATGTGNGCTGGGGGACCACTCAGGTCTTCATGCTTAGGTAGCAGACACTTTACTGGCTGAGCTATCGCCAGAGCCCTGTATCTAAATATTTAAGCAACCTTCTCAATGTAGAGCATGTACTCAGAGTCTATTTTCCATCTGAATATATAATTATTTTTAAAATTTGCTTTCAAATTTAACTGATGATTGTTAAATAGCCTTTAGCTTTACAGGCACACTTCTTTGTGTAAAACTGTACACAACTCAAATACAGAGCCTACTGAGTGAGGCCTTTACATTGTCAATAAAAGGGTAGGTAGTAGGTGTCTTTGCTTGAAAATGGTCAGTGTCCCCCTGCCTCCCATCAATGGTCTGAATACTCTGTTTCTATTTCATGTAGGTTAGGGATTAAGANAAAATTTAATGATGATCNAAGTTGCTAAGTTAAAGGTGTAACAAAACATATCTATAAAGGTACTCTCTTAAATTTATGACTATATTAGAAGGACTGCTGAAAATAATTTTTAGACCAAACATTTGACTTTGAAATAATAGATGGTTCAAAAAAATCTGTCTTAAGATGTGCACTAGCCAGGGAAGTTTATCATTTACTTTCCCTAGCACATGGTCCTTTTCTAAATATGTCATGTGTACAGTACACTTGAATGAGAAAAGATGGTCCATAAGAAGACACTCCTGAGTTAAACTGAGGTGGGAATGAATCAATCTATGAACTGTCATTTTATAAAAGTACAGCAGGTCTACTCNTAGACATCTTTATTTGTTAAGACAACTATATAACCCTCAAAGGTAAAAACTTTCACAAGCAAGTTCTATCCAGAGGCCCGGTTCACCTTCGAACCCCAAACTAAAAACTATGAAGAGAAGGCAAAACTTATACAGCATTTTGTGTCAAAACCAGTTTTCTGCAGCACAGCTGTCTCCAAACTGGTGCTCATCCCAGCATCTGCACTTTCCAGGGATTTCCCAGGAATGGAAATTCTTAGGCTCCATTCCAGAGCTACTTAATAGAAAACTACAGTTGGGGATGAGCAGAATGCTTTAATCAGTTCTCCAGGGAATTTTGATATACACCAAGGGTGAAAGTTGCAATTCAATAGAAACATGGAATGGAAAGAATTTTAAAGCATTAGGGAGAAAAAAAAAACAGTAACCAGTATTTGAGCTTCATCTCAAGTGGTCACCAGACTAAGCACAGCTAACTGTTTAGCCTGTCTTCTGGAAATAATAAAACTAGGTAGGTATTTCCTTTTCCTGAGTCCTGTATCTGTCAGAAAATAAAAAGTTGGGCTGATCATTCACAAAAAGCAAAAGGNTATGATATGCTTATTATTAGCTCCTGCATTAAACTAGAAACAACATAAAATAGGTTCCTATGTTCTTTATGTTTCAAGGTCATTGTTTCTTAGTCCATCTGTTTCATCTTCACATCTTACTCTCATCGCTCTTAATCTCCTCTGTGTGAAATTACTAAGAAAAACATTCCAGTGCCAGCCAGGGAAGCAGGTAGGCAATCAACTCTCCCTCCTCTCCTCCAAATCCAATCCCTGAGTCTCATCCCCAGCTGTGTAGCAGAATATCTGCTATGGCTTCTTTTCTGTCTCTTTCCCTATTCCCAGGGGACTAAACAGATCCTTGTGGCANACCCTGCTTTCCTTCCTCCTGTGGATGCCTCTCAACCAGGCCCTTCTTTCAATTCAGCCCCATTCCTAAGTGCCAGCTCCCAATACCTAGTAATACATTCTATAGGAAACATCCAGTGGCTACACCTGGCGGGACCTCAGAAGCCTCCCCTACTAGGCAACCCACAGGCAGCAGAACCAGAGAGAGCAACAGAAACCAAGGAATGGAACACTCACACAACAGAGACAAGACCAGTTAACATCTAGAATTAGAACCTTCCCAAATCCAGATGCTAATATAAAAACACAATAAAACCCAAGGCAATATGTCTCCACTAGAGCCTAGAAATTGTAATACATAGGCCTCAAGAAATGTAATATAGATAAAGTATAAGACAAGAACTTCACAATAACCTTTATGAATACATTAGAGGTCCTTAAAGAGGATATGAATAAGCCTATTAATGAAATCTATGAAAACACGAATAGTGGAATGAAATAAAAAAAATTTCAAGAAATGAAAGGAGGAATAGAATCAATTAAGAAAACCTAAACTGACGGAAAACTAAAGGTGAAAAGTTTAGGAAAGCCAACAGGAATCTCAGAGGAAAACTTCACCAGCAGAGTACAAAAGATGGAAGAAAGAATCTTAGAAATTGAAGACATGATAGAAGAAATAGATATCTACATCAAAACTAAAAGAAATAAATAAAACAAAAAATCCAGGTATAAAAACACCCAGGAAAATCTGGGACACTATGAAAATACCAAATCTATGAATGGCAGTAGTAAAACAAGTAGAAGAAACCCAGGTCAAAGGCACAGTAAGTATTTTCAAAAAAAATTACAGAATAAAATTTCTCTAAAGAAGGAGCCACCTCTCAAGGTCCAAGAGGCATACAGAACATCAAATAGACTGGACTAGAAAAAAAAATCCCTATAGCACATAATAATCAAAACAATACACTTACAGAAGAAAAAAAAGAATATTAAAAGCTACCAAGAGAAAGACAAATTAATATATAAGGGGAGACCTATTAAATAACACCTTACTACTCAATGGAAATTCTCAAAGCCAGAGGGCCTGGTAAGACAGATTTGCTGGAGGCTCTAGGAGACCACAGATGCCAGCTCAGACTATGCCCATCAAAACTTTCAATTATAATAGATGGAGAAAGAAATACATTCTACTATAAAATCAAAGCAATATCTGTCTATGAATCCAGCTATACCAAAGTCCTAGAAGGAAAACTTTAGATTAACGTGAAAAGGTTAAACACACCCAAGAAAACACAGGAATAAACAATATCAGACTGGTAAATAAAAAAGATGGAGGGAGGCACCACAACAACAAAACAGCAGAAAATAACAAATATTGCTCTTTGACAATTCTCAACATCAATGCTCTTAATTACCCAATAAAAAGACACAGACTAACAGAATGGACTTGAAAACATGATACATCCTTCTNCTATATCCAAGAAACACACCTTACCATCAAAGATAAACTTCGCTGTAGGGCAAAAGGATGGCAAAAGATATTTCAAGTAAGTAAACCTAAAAAGCAAGCTGGTACAGCCATTTTAATATCCAAGAAAACAGACCTCAAACCAAAACTAAATAGAAGAGATAGAGAAGGACACTACATACTCATCAAAGGAAAAAACCACCAAGAGGACATTGCAATTTTTAAAATCAATGCACCAAACACAAGGGCACCCACATTTATAAAAGAAAGACTACTACAGCTTAAATCANATATTGATAGTCACACAATGACAGTGGGTGACTTCGATACACCACTCTTACCAATAGACATGTTACCTANAAAAAAAAAAACAGAAAAATGCTGGAGCTGACAAACATTATAAAGAGATATTTAGAAAACATTTAACGCAAACACCAAATAGTATACCTTCTCAACAGCTCATAGAACTTCTTCCTCCAAAGTTGATCATAGACTCAGACACAAAGCAAATCTCAACAGATACAAGAAAATTGAAATGACACTGCATCCTGTCTGACTGTCAAGAATTAAGCTGAATATCACCAANAAAAGAAGCAACAGAAAGCTTACTCTTTGAAACTGAACCACTNGCTACTGAATAAAAAATGGCTCAAGACAGAAATTAAGAAAGAAATTTTAAAAATCTTATAACTGAATGAAAATGAAAACAGAACATACCCAAACTTATAAAACAAAATGAAGCTGTTTCTAATAAGGGAGTTCATAGCACTAAGTACCTACATTAAAAAAATTGGAGAGATCTAATATTAGTAACTTAAGCACATTTGAAAGCTCTAGAACAAAAGAAGAAATAACAACCAAAAGAAGAAGTAGATGGCAAGAAATAATCAAATTCATGGTAAAATTAATAAAAATAAAAAAGAAAGAAACAAACAAAATATAAAGAATCAATGAAACTGAGAGTTGGTTCTTTGGGAAACCAGTAAGTTTGACAACACATTAGCTAGATTAAATAAGAGNCAGAGAGAGAGAGAGGTATGGACATCCAGTTTAACAAAATTATCAGAANGGGACAAAACAATAGACATTGAGGAAATCCAGCAAATTATAATTACATATTTTAAAAAACTTTTACTCTACCTAATTCGAAAATCTAAGAGAAATGAATAATTTTCTCATTATATATCATCCACTAAAATTAAAACAGGATTAGATAAGCAATTTAAACATACCTAAAATTCCGAGTAAAAAAGAAAACAGTTATTAAAAGTATCCTACTTACCCCCCCAAAAATCTCAAGTCAAATGATTTTAGCACATAATTGTATCATGGTTTTGAGTAAGAATTCATACCAATACTCCTCAAATTATTCCATAAAATAGAAACAGAAGGAACATTGCCCAAATTGTTTTACAAGGCCACAGTTATCATAAACCATATGAAGACACATATGAAGACACAGCAAAGAAGAATTACAGATGAATTTCCTTTATTGGCATAGGGAAAAATACTTTCAAGGCAAATTTAAGAACACATCAAAAAGATCAAAACACATCATGATGAAGTAGGCTTCATCCAGGAGATTCAGGGATGGTTCAACATAAATAAATCAATAAAAGCAATCCACAACAAATGGTTTGAAAGACATAACAACAAGATCCTCTCATTAGATGCAGAAATAGACTTTGAAAAAAATCTGACACCCCCTTCATGATAAAAGTCCNGGAGAGACCAAGAATAAAAGGGATATACCTTAACATAATAAATGCAGTTTACAGTAAGCCAACAGCCATTATTAACCGAGATGGAGATAAACTCAATGAATTTCCATGAAAATCAGGAACAAGTCAAAGGTATCCACTTTTTTTGTACCCATTCTATATATTACCTAAAGTCTTAGAGCAATAAGACAACTGAAAGAGACCAGGGGATTATAAATAGGAAAGGAAAGAAGTCAAAGTATCTCTATTTGCAGATTGTATAATACTATTTATAAATGACCCTAAAAATTCCATCACAAAACTTCTACAATTGATTAAAACTTACCGTAATGTAGCTGGATACAAAAAATTAACACACAAAACTCAGTAACCCTCTTATATACAAATGACAAATGGACTGAGAAAGAAATTAGGGAAACAACATCTTACACAATAGCCTCAAAAGATATAAAACTATCATGGGGCAACTCTCAACAAGCAAATGAAAGACTTGTATTATAAATACTTTAAGATACTAAAGAAATTGAAAATGATATCAGAAGATGGAAAAATCTCCCATGCTCAAGGATCAGTAGGATTAGTATAGTAAAAATGGCTATCCTACCAAAAGCAATCTCCATAAAATTTCCAACACTACTCTTCACAGAATTTGAAAGGATAATTTTCAGCTTCATATTAAAATAAAATAAAAACAAAGATAGTTAAAACACCCATGAATAATAAAAGAACTGCTGGAGATATCAACATCCCCAATTTCAAATTGTACTACAGAGATATAAAAACAGCATGCTATTGGCACAAAAGCAGATATGACCAATAGAACAGAATTGAAGACCCAAAAATAATTTCATATGCCTATGGAAACCTAGTTTTTAGTAAAGAAGATATAAATACACAGGACAAAGACAACATCTTCAACAAATGGTACTGGTAAAACTGAATGTCTGCCTGTAACCCCCATGCCAAATATATCAAAGTCATCAACATAAGGCTGGATCCACAGAATACGATATATAACAGAAAGTGGGGAAGAGTTTTGAACTCATTGGCATAGGAGAACAATTTACTCAACAAAACACCGATAGCTCAGGCACTAAGATCAATAATTCACAAATGATACTTCCTGAAACTGAAAAGCTTCTATGTGTCAAAGGACACCATTATCCAGACAAAATGGCAGGCTATAGAATGGGAAATTTTTACTAACTACACATCTGGCAGAGGGCTAATATCCAAAGCATATAAAGAACTCAAGAAACAGACATCAAGAAAACAACTAAATTAAAAATGGGGCACTGATCTAAAGAGAAAATTCTCAATAGAGGAAACTCAAATGGATGAGAAACACTTAAATGTTCAACACCCTTAGTCATCAAGGAAATGTAAATCAAAACTACTTTGAAATTTCATCTTATACCTATAAGAATGGCTAAGATCAACAAAACAAGTGACAGTTCATGATGGTGAGAATGTGGAATAATAGGACTCATCCATTCCTAGTGGGAGTGCAAACTTGCACAGCCCCGATGGAAATCATTGTGGTTCTTCCTCAGGAAGATGGGGACCAATCTACTTCAAGATCCAACTCTACCACTTGTGGTGGTTTGAATAGGAATGGCCTTCATAGACTCATGCATTTGAATGCTTGGCCCATAGAGAGTGGCACTATTAGGAGGTTGGCCCTGTTGGGATNGGTGTGACCTTGTTGGAGGAAGTGTGTCACTGTAGGATCAAGCTTTGNGGTCTCATATGCNCAATCTANGCCCAGTGTAGTACAGTCTNCTGCTGCCTGTGGATCAAGATGTAGAACTCTCAGCTCCTTCTCCAGCCCCATGTCTGCCTGCATGCTACCATGAAGATAATGGGCTAAATATCTGAAATTGTAAGCCATCCCCAGTTAAATGTTTTCTTTTATAAGAGTTGTCATGGTCACGGTGTCTCTTCACAGCAATAAAATCCTAACTAAGACACCACTACTAGACAAATACCTAAAGGATGTTTCATCCTACNACAAGGACACTTGTTTGATCAAGTGTTCTTTGCTTTTATATTTTCATAATAGCCTAAAATTGGAACCAATCTAGATATCTATCAATGGATGAATGGATAAAAATCATCCCAAGTGAAGTATCCCAGATCCGGAAAGACAAATATGGTATGTACTCACTTGTATGTGGATGTGAGCTGTTACATCATTGATAAGCAAGCTACTATCCATATAATAACAGAAGTTAGGTATAGAGCAAGGGANTATGGGGGAGGGGGTCTCCCTAAGAAGGGGAAATAGAATAGTCATTGATAGATGTTGTAAGAGGAACAGGAAAATCAAATAAGGGGACAGAAAAGGATGGTGAGGGAATATATGGAGGGAAAGCTAAAACTAAGGGTGATTTGAGGAACTGTATGGAAACNTAATACAGTAGAGGATTCCTAAAATATATACATATTTGAAATCTATCTAAATGAAATCACTAACTAAGAGGGGAANAGAGTGCCAGCTGGACATCTCTCATCACAAAATGAAGCCTCCAGTACTGGGAATAGACTACATCTAATTGAGTTGTTGGAAAAAGGGGTCCAATGGGAACCCTCAGACAATCCAGACTATTGCCAAGGCTATGGGTTGTTTTCTAAAAACTGACTCTAAAGCCCTGTTGCTAAAGACCATACTTATACAACTCATTGAACGTATAGAAGTCTAGCTGGTGTCTACACAGAGCCTTCACCACTATAGACTAATGTTCATGGTCCAAAAAGAAAGTCTGCAGCCTACCAAAGGAGAAAGGTAACACCAATTCAGCTACAAACCCTTTCATGAGCAGTGGTTACCTGACTGCAAGAAACACTGGTGGAATAGTGTCACAAAGCTTGTGGGAGTAACTAACGAAGATCTGATTTGATTTAAGGCCCACTATATTAGATGAAATCCATACCTGACACTGTTTGGGTGGCCAAGAACCTGAGACTAGATAGGTCAGGGACCTAGGGGAAAAACAAATGCTACCATTTTGCTACAGGAAATGTAGCAATAAAAGGACTTCTAAGGACAGTCTGCTATATTCATAGATCAGTGCCTTGCTCAGCCATAGATGGGAACAACTACTGAGACCTACAACTTGACAATATGCAGGGAGTGCATTTTAACACTCAGCTCTAAATGGGATGTCTCCATCAAACCCCTCCCCTCAGGTCTCAGGGAGTCCTTTAGAAGAGGAGACAGAAAAAGTGTAAGAAAGAGCCACAGGGGTGGAGGACATCATGAAAACAAGGCCTTATAAACATAGCACAACTGAAACATATGAATTCCCAGAAACTGTAGCATCATGCACAGGGCCTGCAGGGGTCTGCACTAGATGGGGTCCTACAGTTTAGAAGAGAAGTAAACACATCTCCCCATCCCTAACCTAGAAGCTAGCTACAATTGATAACCATTTTTAAAGGTAAAGTTAGTTTTCTCCAGTAGAATCTCACTGGGAAAACAAAGCACATTTAAACTCTTATGGGTAGGTTACATGCCAACAGCAGATTGCTAATAGAAAATGAACTGTGTCATCAAGACAGATCTTTGTCTCATAATATGCCAGGGTATTTTCTTTTTCTCTTCTTTTTTTCTCTTCCTTCCTTCATCCTTTTGTTTCTCTCTCTCTCTCTCTCTCTCTCTCTCTCTCTCTTTCTTCCTCCCTCCCGCCTGCCTGCCTTCCTTCCTTCCTTCCTTCCTTCCTTCCTTCCTTCCTTCCTTCCTTCCTTCCTTCCTTCCTCCCTTTCTTCCTTCTTTCCTTCTTCCCCTCATCTCTTTCTTTCTTCTTCTCTTCTTTTTTTTTCTTTTACCTTACAGGTATATAATGGCTACTAGTTTTGTGTTTTCATGGGATTCTTCTGTGTGCAAATGAGTGGGTCTCTGCATTTGTATGTGTTTCTCATGCTTTTTTGTTGGTTCTTTTTCTTCTGTTTGTCTGTTTCGTCCTATTCTGACTTGTTTGTTTTTGTTTTTATTATATTTTTAGATTTTTATTTTATTTTATTATTATTCCTTAGATGCCTCTTTGTTTTCTAAGGAGAGACAGAAAGGGGATGGATCCAGATGGGAAGGGAGGTGGGGAGGAGAAGTTGGGTGAAGAGAAACCATAATCAGAAAATATTGTATTAAAAAATCTATTATCAATAAAAGAAAAAAAGGAAAACACAACCTTAATGCTAATGATCCCAACTTTGAAATGAAATTGGAGTAAATTATTCATTCTTAAGACTCTTTAAGAATCCCTTTATTTTTCCTAAGGATAATGCTCCAAATCCACAATGAATACTTGTAGTTCTATAAATATTACATGCATATATTTACATTTATAAATATTCATACATTCATAATTAATAAATAATAAAACATATTTTCTAAAATATTTAAATGCAAACAATGTTATACTCAAGAATAATGATACTGAAAGTCAATATTGGCAATAATATTTTTGAAGTCAAATCTTAGATTTAGCTTTTCTTACTGTCTAACTATGGTGCCAGAATGAAAAGAATACTTGGTACCTGTTCAGTTTGAATTTGATTTCCCTAAATGACAGTAAACGTGTAGCAGCAGTGGGCTCTGTAAGTAAGGTAGATTCGGCTATGGTTTGACTAGATTTTTCCCCTCCAAATTCCTGTGGAACTTGAGGCCACATCAATGCAGCGATGTGAGCAGGTGAGGCCCATTGTGAAGTTGTTTGGGCCAGTGAGCGGAAACCTTCAGGAATGGCTTATTACTACAGTCACTGNAAGGTGGGTTGCTGTCATGTAGCAGAGCTATCCTCTGTGTTTTCATTTCTTCTGTGTTCTCTTGACCTTTCCCTTCTGTCTTGAAGAAGTCTAAGTTCTACCCTGGAAGTGGANGCCTTTCTGCCTTCAGAACCATGGCCTTAATTAATCTATTTTTTACAAACTAAGTTACCCAGTCTCAAGTATTCTGTCCTACCAACAGGAGATAAATAAACACAAGTGTAAAGTTTTCTTTATGTTGTAGACAGCACAGGTTTGAAGTTATTGGACTATGTTGTCCCATTAAAAACTCAGCCATCGGCTATCTTGTCTCAACACAAAGACTGATGTTGTAGAGTAAGGATTATCAGTGGTGTGGATAAATGGACATAATGTCCACACAGACACATAAATTTTCAAGTGTAGAGGCCCCTGTCTTGTTCTAGATATATCTAAAGATATCCAACATGGGCCAAGAAGGCTAATGCTAGACACACGGGTGGAGGGAGCTATGAGCCAGTACAAAATGGCTGACACTGGATGGCTGGAGAACTCCAAAGCAAACAGTGATGTAACCTGTTAATTAACTTTTCCTGGCAGAATGTCACTTTTGTGTGAATTTCGTATAAATATGACCTTGAGGTGAGAGGCCCTACCTTTTGCCTTCACCAATTTGCCTGTTTGCAGGCTTACTTGGCTATCTCCATGTGGCCTGTGTGTCAGTCCGGATATGTGCCTATTCCTGTCTGTGTGTGGTCTGTGTGCTGGGTGCCTGCTGGTGTCTAGCAGCCCCTAGATAGCAGCCTGTGTGGCAGTCTTTGCTCAGAGTGAAGAAAGGATTTCTTATCTATGATTCCTCACATGCTCCTCAGCCCTCCTTGGTCTTCCCCCTTTCCAGGCATTGAAGCACGGATCTCAGACACTTTCTCCTTTTTCATCCCTTTCAACATCTTTTCTATAAAAATTATATTAATGAAGTAATTCAGAATTAACAAATGTCCAGAGATGTTTGTAGAAGCACCAAACTAGAAGTNATCTGGATGCTTCACAATAGTGTTTGTATTGAATAATGTTGGACATATCTATTTAATAAGACTTAGCTATTTCAAGACTATTAATAAAGGTTTGATAATGAATTCATGACAANATTTCTATTTCAATTTAAAGAATAAATATAGAACACTTTGCATANAGACTTTTTTTCAACTAAATAGAAAGATACAGAACAAGTAGTGGAAATTTATTAACTAAAATTTTACTTCTCAGTAGTTAAATCAGAGGTCAGTTTATATAGTTATTTGGGGTTTTATCTCTAATACTTCGCTGTATTTTTGAATTACAAAATTNTTCATTATTTTTATTTTAAAATTGTTTGATGTTTAATGTTTTTCTANTAGTATCTTTGAAACCTTTTGTTGTAGAATGACAGAGAATTGACTTCAGTGGCTCTTGGATATCAAAGTAAATGTTATGCTCTTTCCTTGCCCTCTCTTCCTTCTCTCTGGCACACATTCCCTACACTGCCAGCTGCAAGTTTTGCTGTTTTGTGACCCAGAATCTTGAGAGGAAGAAAATGATATGTGGAGATANTAAGTGACATTAGTTTCTTTCCACCTGGCTAATGCAATTGCAGCAGAACCCAACGCTCACCCAAACTCAGTCTTGTCCTGTCCACATAAATCAAGAATCCATCTTATTAATCACACACTGTCTGAAGCATCCCTTCTCCATTGTAACGCCCTGTTTTCCCTAGATAAGCATTTCCTATTCAAGTCCACANTTGGTGGTGCAGCCCCAGCTTAACTGACCCAGTTGGATGCATGCTGTCAGAATTGAAATGCTTCTGCTGAAATAAAATTTTAATTAACTATCCATGTAAACACTTTGCCAATGTATGTTTTCGAAACAACATTGGCTGACAAAAGTGCATCTTTAGTGTTAAAAACAGCACTGATAAAGGACAAATAATACCTNATATTCAGAAACTGAGGGGCGAGAGAAGGAACACATGAAAATGTGTGTGAGGNCCATTCTCACAGTTGAAAGGAAGTAAGATGCATTGCTTAGCAGAGATCAGTGTCACCTGCTAGAGCTGAGGTTTGCAAACTGGTACCCTCACTGTGACCTTGTCCTAGAAGCACCAAACTGTCTCCCCTTTCCTTCCTCTTTC
>LZPO01118075.1:11283-30997 GCA_001675575.1 Neotoma lepida | reverse complement strand
TGTGTGTGTGTGTGTGTGTGTGTGTGTCCATGTGTGTACAGGTATGCATATACATGGTGGAGTGCATGTGGAGTCCAGAACTCTACATCAGGTGTCTTCCTCAACCACTCTCCACCTCATTTATTAGAGCAGGAGCTCTCACTAAACCTGGAGCTCACTGATTCCGCTAGACCAGATGGCCAGGAAAACCCAGAGACACTCCTGTCTCTGCCTTACTTACTAGGATTAAAGGCATGAGCCACTGCTCCCAGCTGTCATATGGGATCTTACGCTTATGAGCAGACACTTTACCAACTGATCCATCTCCCCAGCCCTCAGTGACAGATTTTTATCTCCACTTTCTGATGAGGAAATCGATGGTTAAAGGAACTACCTCAATTAATCAAGGTTGATCAAGGATAAGAAAACTTGGGTTCCAATCTGGAATGTCTGCTTTTGAAGATGATACCCTTCTTCTCTGAACTGTGCTCATTGCGTGAAGTTGCTTTAAAAAAAAAGAAAAAAAAAACCCAACTCTGATAGAAAGTCAGCACTCAAAATCATGGAGGTGCACTTAGTGGTGATAACCAGTTCCACTTTCTGAAGACTCAATTGCAGGAGGTTTTTCTGTTTGGGGCCTATCGACAGGCCCCTTTGTTACTGGCTGTGACTTACCCATTATCCCCTGAAAGCTGATCTCTGCCTCTAGGACTCAGTTTTTATATTTATAGACTACAGAAACATTGTCATCTTGTGGTAATGTGGGAAATGTGGGAAATGTGGTAACTGGAACTGGTGATTTACGTGAATAAGTCCAGCACACAGCAGGTGTTTAACACATAATTCTTGGAACCAATTCTTCCTAGCTGGTCCCTCCCATAGTCTGCTCCACTGGTTTCATATTGGACGATGGTGGTCAATAGATTCCCATGGCATATCCTTGAATACAGACTTCTGTAACTAGACATTCCCTGAAGGGTGCCTTGATGTGTTCCCTTGGTTACAATGCTTCAAGCCTTTGCAGGTAGTGTCCTTGTGAAATTCATTCCTAGAGTAATGGAGAGAAATGGTGTCACTAACTAGAAGAACTAAGGTTGGGATACCTACTCCCAGAATCCCCCCAGATTTAGAAGAGGCCCCTATAGCTCACAGAGACTCTACACAAATGAGCATCCTCCAGAGCTCCTGTAACCTTAGACTGCATCCCCTCTCATGATATCCTGCCTGGTTGTTTGCTCAGGACTGCTTTTGAACCTCACCCTGGTGTGGAGAGCAGAGGAAGCCCGGAGTGAGTGAATCCCTGAGTATGTATGCGATACGGACATGCGCAGGGCATCAGACCTTTGGGAAAAGTCAAAGCTTCTAGCCACCAGGGTGAGACTCATAGGGAAATGGCAAAGCTCTCCTCTGATCCATGTGTAGATGCTGTTAATGGGTGCAGAAAATGTCCACCAGCTTCTCCCCTGGCCCGCCCCACCTCGATATTTATAGCCTGTAGACTGCTTCTCTACAGAGACTGCTCCTACCAAGATTAGTTAAACCTGTCTTCTTGATCCAATTGTATACCATAAACCCTGCATCCTTGTTCAGCTCTATCTCATAAACATGCTGCACTTCTGTAGGGCTGTAGTGTCTCCAGCAGAGAGCTTTGACCACCTCCACCATGATCCCCATTTTCTGTCTCTGTGTCTGCCTGTCTTTCTTTTCTTCATTCTCTTGCCAACCCAGTCAGGTCCATTCCTGGAGCAATGCTAGATAAGGCACCCCAGGTCCAGACTAAGAGCAGAGCAACTGCCTCCCTGGCCCTCTCCTCAGGGTCTAGCCCCAACCTTGGCACTCAAGACCTCTTGGAATTTTTTTTTAAAGTCTATTCTTTTGTTTTGCTTTTAAGTGACTCATAATAGCGACACATATTTATAGAGAGACTTTCAAGTGTTTACCACTCACGTGGCAAGGGCAGGCCCAGGCAGAAGAGTGAAAAGAAAGGTCACCTAGCCACTTAGACTTGAACCTCTCAGCTGTCTCTACTGAAACCTATAGTGACAGGAGATGTGACCCTGCATAGTCAGAAAATGGCCTCAATAGCATTTCACTCTCATGTAGAGTTTTCATTCTGACCTTTGGGGAATTTCGGATTCTGTCTCTAAAAAATTTGACTCCTAGTGCTGGCCCCATTAGAATCCCAAGGACTTCATGTCTGCCTTTGGGACAGAATGATGGGAGATTGGAACAGGTCAGAATTGTGCTGCTGCTCCTGCAGTCCAGGCTGGAACAGACAAGGTGAATGAGTGCATTGTCCTTTCCATGGATGTGAACTTTCATGCTCTGTGGCCATGATGGGATGTGTTTGTCATCTGAAGATTGAAAGATGACAAGTGATCTGATGCTGCATGGAGTCGTCACACTTCTTTCTTTCTGACAATGCAGGTTCTCCTTGGCTCAAATGAAACTTCTTGTGTTCTAGAAGACTGTAAATAAATGGCTTGTGTTTGTCACACCTCCATATGCCCAGAGCAGACATTGCTAATTGATCATGGTGCTGAATAAGCCCTTGGCATCCTCCTAAAGAGTTACCTAGAGTTGACTCAAGAAATGATCCCTAGTGGGGTACCATGGCTGATGGGAAGCAATGAAGAGTTTTCAGCCAGGGAAGCAATAGGAAAGTGAAATTTCTGAAAGGGTTTGCCCTTCCTTCCTGACATCCTTGCCTCTCCCAAGCCAAACGAGCATCCTACAAAATCTGCCCCTCTACGGTCCACCATGTCCCAAGTGTCCACAGACAGACACATCCATTCTAGGTTATTTGATGCTCTTCTGCTTGGCTTGATAGGAGTGTGTCTGTGTCTACCCTGGGCTGCTTTAAATTATGTGTGACTTATACAGCTACGACATCAGAGAGAATGAGACTTCAGGTTCAGAATGTTTGCACTTCTGAGGAGGCAGACCACATGCTGGCATAGCAAGGAGGCTTCATACATGAGAACAGGGACCTCTGGATCTCTGAAGGGCTAGGTGGTCCTGCCAGCCAGACCCTCGTTAACAGCATGGCCTTCATCTTCCAAGATGACCCCACTCCTGGAAAAGAGTGTTGCCCTCTCTTATTAACTGAAGTCTCAGAGGGGCCCTTGTCTTCACTGGGCCAATTGATTTGACAAATAGATATTCTGGGCCCAACTCCCAGGAAGGGAGTTCCATTCCACTGGCATCAACCTTATAGCAGAATTGTTCATTCGCCAGCAAAGCCTATGTCCCCTTCCCTGTGTCCCAGTTACAATATTAACATATTCATTTTCAGCTCTGCAGAAGAATGGAGGGAAGCTGCCACTTTTAGCAAGCAGAGCAATGAAAACCATGCTCTCCCCGGCGTCCACATCTTCAAGTGAACAAGGACATTATTGTTAATCAATATACATGCCCACTGAAATCCAGCACTCTGAGAATTCATTTTCTTCTTCAGCAATTCTCCTGATTTCTGAGATTTCATCTGAGAGAGATAGAGGATTTTTACACTATTGTGGAGAGGGAGAATTTGAGTACTGCTACTCCCGCACCATCCCCAGGACTCTATACTTCACAATTCAAGGAAGGTGTTCCAACCTGTTATGCCAAGGAGGGGACTTTTGCCTCCTTTAGAAACCAGCAGTCAAAGCCTTAACCCTAACTTAACCCTTTGACTCTTTCAAAGGAGATGAGGTGTGCTTCTTAGAGGTCCCTCAGGAGTTCCAACTGTGAGGGGATAAGGGTGGGCCTATGAGAGCTTCCTACATGGGCACTGTTCTAAGACGGGGTAAAGATGGAAAGAGGAAAGATCTAGTTGTCAAGACCCAACTTGGCATATTGACCAATTTCAGAAGCATGTGAAGAATTATCCTGGAGACACACAGGAGCCTCTGTTGTCTAACTCTCCTGCTGTGGCTTCAAATCCTAACTCCACTTTCCAGTGACTGACCGCACACATATCCACCTGCTGCTCTGAGCACCCTTTTCTCCAGGATGAAATGGAGTTAGGAACATGGTCTCCTAAGCTTTCAGAGAAGCTTATAGAGGACAATGCGTGACTAACCCAGCACCATGCCCAGGGAAACATGTTTGGCAAACTAGCTTGATTGTGAGAGTGCATCCTAACATGCCGAAGGCAGGAGAGTGGTGCCCAAAGAATCACCCAGAAGGCTCAGAGTACAATACAGTGAGGAGCCCAATCCCAGTCCTCCAGTCCAGAACTTCCTGGTGTAGAAGCAGTAATGCACATTTTTAACAAACTGATAAAACTTTAGAGTCAAATATGAGAGTCACTGACCCAGCTTGGGCACATACATCAGGGTTTCACACTTGCTTGACCTAAACTCCATATCTCCCGATTCTACTGCTCAACATCTGGACAGGAAATCAAGTGCCCTGTTTCCCCCTTCTAAATGCACACATGCACATTAGCTCCCACAGTGGCCTTTGAAAGGGCATTTGTTAATTTTCTGCTTTCCACAAAAATCATGACACCATCAGTTGTCAGCTGTGCCGGGACCCAGAGCTTCTCAGTCCAGCTGATGCAGCCCCAATCTTCATTGCTTCTGCCTGGAAAAATCACAGGACGAAGACAGGACCTGGATCTAGAGAGAAACCACAGGGCGTCTAGCTTTGATGATACTGTCTCTTTTAACAGTTGCTACTGCAGAGCAAAAGCCCAGGATTGCTCCAATTTCAATGTAGAAGTGGGGAGTCCGTCTTCATTTTAGGACTGGTGTGTGTGTGTGTGTGTGTGTGTGTGTGTGTGTGTGTGTGCTTCCATCTTTATATAAAATGAATTTTGGAAGTATAGACAACGTGCTCCTTTGGGGGAACAAGAATTTGAACAGCTGAGTTCTATGGATTCACATAGTAAATGTTTACCAGTTATTTTTTTTGGCAGTTGCGGTTTGGTTATGATGCTGATGATAATCAGTTCCCCACTAGAATAATTTCTGGAAATTTTGGGGGGATTATACAAGATGTGCTATGTGGTGCTTTCAAAATATTCTGGAGAATATAAAAAAGAGGAAATGACTACCTCTAATCCCAGTATTTCCTCCAAGTTTTGCTTTCTGTATCTTTGTGATGCTTTTATATTAAAAAGATCATATAGTTGGGTTATGTGAAAAGGAAGCAGAGTAAACTGTGTTTATAAGTTCTGAGACCCGTGTGTACTGTAACAACATGAGGCATGGTCAGGCCGGACCGTGGAGAAGGTTCTATGCAGGAGGTAGGATATGGACCACAAAGCCAGGCATAGTGTTTCAGGTGGAGAGAGCAGGGGTGGAAGGGACTCAGTGTGGCTTCTTTGCAGTCACTCATCATGAGGTAGAAGAGTCTGTCCCCTTCCCCCAGACACTGAGTGGGCCATTGAGGCTGCCTCAATAGGCAAAAGGAAAGTGATGCTATGTGACTTTCAAGGCTGAGGAGGCAAAGGCCATGCCACTTTTTGCTGGTCTCTCTTGGGACACTCACTCTATGACCTTTGATCTACCATAGCAGCTGCCCTGAAGCCACCATGTGGGACCACATAGAGAAAGTGATACCTGACGGACCCTAGCTGTGGATCTCCCCAGGCCAGGTACTAGAGCTGTGAGTAAAGGGCCTTCTCCTGGACCCCAACCTCAACCACCAAATGACAAAATACACAGAACCACCCCCAGCAGAGTCCAGTCACCTCTGAGGTTCATGATCAAAGTAATGATTATCACTATTAAAAAAAAAATCAGGACAACTTCTTTGGAAACTATACTTATTTTAGACTTAAAGTAAACAGATTGTCAAGGGCAACATGCCTGGTGAGGCTGTCTGGGGACAGAGTAGAGAGGCCTTGGTGTTGTAGTGCACCAGGGTGACAGAGGCTCTCCTGTGGAGGGAGTTTGATGACAGCTGGCCCAAGTAATCATCTCTGGTGGGTTCTTCCCACAGTGTCACCACCATGCCTTCACTGTCACCCTGACTTTAGGAGGTGGGCACTCTGGTCATTGGCCATGAGCATCCTGGAATCTGAGGCCAAGCATATAAAAGGAGTCACTCAAGTCCTGATGCTAATAAATGGTAGGACCATTTCTAAAAACCCAAGGCTTGGCTCTGTCTTCACTGCCCACCCTGATATTTGTTTCAAGTTAGGTGGAGGCTTCTGGTACACTGATGAAACACCATGTGAGAGTCTCGATAAAGTATGAGGTGTCTGGATGACTTGGGAGGTGCTGAACTTTCCCTTCCCTTTGGGAAAGATCCGACTGACAGGCTTTGGGACCCACGGCAACGGCAGTGCCAGGAAACTTCTCAGAGAGCAATTTCTAGTCATTTGAGTTTCCTTGGCTCCAACCTCAGAGAGTGGCAGCTAGGTTGAACTCATGCCTGCTGCCAGAACTATCCAAATCCTGGTCCCACACATTTGATTTGGTCAGAACAACTGATTCAAAGAAAAAGCTACCACCAGATTGTCAGTAGGGTGGTGCTTTACCATTCTGGAAACTAAGACCTCTCCAACTCCTGCACATATGAGCAGTCTCTTGGAGTGCTTGACCAGTGATTTATGGTGGCTACTGACCCAGCCTCCTTCAGCCAACTGGGGTTTGTTATGTCAAGAATGCTGTAAGGATCACTTCAGCTCCTGCTAATTCTGACATATCCTATGATTATGCACCCCCCACTGCCTTGAGCCCGGATATTATTACATACATTTGCTGGCCTCATCTGTGCCTCAAAGGCTTGCTTGCTGGGCTCAGAAGGAAGAAGGCACTGGTAGAGGCTGAGCACAATTGCTTTATGTTCATCCAAAACTAGGCAGACATTTTCAAGGACTCCTAGCAGTGAAAGGTAATGAGTAGATGCTGGACTGATCTTTCCATTTCTCACACCCTTAGTGACTAGGAGGTGGAAATAGAGATGAATGAGGATCAGGCAGCTGGATCCAGACACAGGGGAACCTTGGCAAAGTCACACTCCTTTACCCTCTGGATGGTTCTTAAGTGTCAGGCTCCTCTACCCATCACTACTCTGCCCTGAACACTGACAAACAGCTCTTTCCACGTAGACAAAACACTCATTGTGTTACCTACTCTCACCAGGCTGTCAATCAGAGGTGGAGTGTCACAATACCCATGAAAAGGCTTGAGAGGACTCACTGATGGGTGATGGGTAGGTGAGCCCAGCCCCTACCCCCCAGCCCAATACAGGACAGTGTCGACAGCACAAGGGGAAGGGCTCCGTATCTAAATTTTGTAGGAAAATAGATAAGGAAGATGAGAATGGCAAAGAACCCTACTGTGTTATCCCCATTATCAGCCCTGGAGGGTAACTCTGGCCACTTGTGTAAAGCACGTATGCATCCTGTGTGTACCACACTGTCAAAGCCAGTCTAAACTGTATAGCAAGACCCAGCCTACCTTCAAAACTGAGGGCTGAGGATATAGCTCAGTTATAGAATAATTGTATAGCATGTTCAAGGCCTGGGGTCAATGCACAGCATTAGGAAGGGGGAAAAAAGAAAGAATCAAAAATTTTATTGTCCTGGCTCACTGGACTCCTCTTCTCCACTGTGGACCAGAAGTTGCTGCAGACTTCAGAGATTCTAAATTGCTACCAAATCCTGAAAGCACAATGGAGGACATCTGGAGTGCAGAAACTCCTTTTAGACAATCTCTCAGAGCTGCCATCACGCAGGCACAGGTGCATCCCCTGTCTCTTTAGATACCCCAGGTCTTCCCAGCCTGCACAGCATGAAACATAAATATATGCAGTGGCCAACCCCTGTAAGTCTCCATTTTCTCATCTCATTCCTGCCCTGCCCACCTCACCAGGGTGATGCTGCAATGAAATAGTGGGATACGGACTGTCTTAGTTAAAGTTTCTATTGCTGTAATGAAACATCATGATCAAAAAGCAGGTTGGGGAGAAAGGGTTTATTGGGCTTACACTTTCACATTGCTGTTCATCACTGAAGGAAGATGCAGGATCCTGGAAGCAGGAGCTGATGCAGAGGCCATGGAGGGATGCTGCTTGCTGGCTTGCTCATCATGGCTTGCTCAGCTTGCTTTCTTACAGCATCCAGGACCAGCAGCCTAGGCATGGCACCATCCACCATGGCTGGGCTCTCCCCTATTGATCACTAATTGAGAAAATGCCTTACAGCTGGATCTCATGGAGGCATTTCCTCAACTGAGGCTTCTTCCTCTCTAATGATTCTAGCTGTGTCAAGTTGACACACAAAACCAGCCAGTACATGGGCATAGTAGTGTTTCCAGTAGGGGAGCCTGGCGGGAGAAAGGGCATGCTATCATTCTGCGCATCTGTCTTCCTTACTTGTGGGAAGGGAAGACAATGACTTTGACATTTCTACTCCACCTTCTCCAATCTGCTTTAGACAGATTCCCTGGAGGAGGGCTGGCCTTGTGGTATTCAGAATGCACTGACCATCAGAACTCACAGCTTTGGCTAACAGCGTGTTACCATTGTGTTGTGGGTAGAGAGGGAAAGCCAACCACAAGCTCTCCTTCCAGACACGTACACCCAGCACCAGCACCAATGGGCACCTGTGACTCTACAGCCTGTTCAGCTCTGTCATATGGGGAGGGTAGGAGGCAAATGGCTACTGTTCTCATCCTACATAGTTACAAGAGCCCACTGCTACCAAAGTGGAGAGGCCAAAGTGCAGGGTCCCTGTCCTCACAGCTGCCAAAGCCTTTACATGTTTGATCTTAAGTAACCCAAAAGGGAGCCTTCCATTCAGGCTTCTACTCATCAAGATTTCCTGAGGTCTTCAGACAGGGTCTGTTGAGAAAGACATAAAAGTATGGAAACCCATATTGTGTTTAAGGATTTAGGGGATTAGAGAATAATATGTGAGAAGAGGAGATGGGGAAGGGAGGAGGGGGCAGAGGTGAGGCAGATCTTCACACCTAGAGGCACACTGCTCTTAGGAAATCTGGATCTGGAAAATTGGGATGTGTCTTCTTCCACCTCCTATCCAAACCGCACTCACTCTCACAGAGGGGATTTACTCCTTAGTAAGAAGCCTCCTCCAGTGATGTCCTTCTGGAGTTTCTCTGGCTCTGACTCTGGGGAGGGGCCAAGGTTATCAGTTACCCCACAGGCACTTTCAGCCCTAGCTCCATCTCCTAATCCTCAGTAGCTGGTACTGGCCTCCATCTCTCTTTGTATGAGGACCACACAGCTCTCCTCCTAAGTCTTCTCTGGAAAGGCCTAGTGAGAACAGTGTACAGGACCTGAAGTACAGAGCTCACAGCCAGGTTTAGGGTTGCAGGACCCACAACCATATTGTCAGATTTTCAGCATCTTTGGTGGTATCTGGTATGTCTTATAGGATGTGGGTCCCTAGTGGACTACTTCAGGGCTTGGTAGAACAAGACAGAAGACAAGGGAAGCCAAGCTTGTCCAGGGGAAGCTCTAGGCCCCTGGAGACCCAAGACCCTGGAAGGAGAGGCACACTGCTGCCCTGTTATCTCCAAGTGACAGTAACTGCTGTGTGTGCCTTTATTCACTGGGTTTATTTTCACTTTAAGTGGCATCTGCTCCTGATCTTTGTTTCTTGTACAGAGTGTCTCCAATAAGCAGATGCATCTTCAAGAGTGCTTATCAACGAATCAGTGAGACAAATCAGCTTCTAAGATCCTGTTCCCCCTAGTGGCATGTATGAAAAGTTCCCAGGACTTCCAGATGGGAGAGACTCAGCTTTACAGGATGAATTAGAATCCACACAGCAGCTTAGAGCTGGGGGTTGGGGAGGGGGGCGGAGCCACCAGCAGTAATGAGATGAGTTTGCAACTGAACAAGCAGTGCATTCTTGCATAGCAGTTTAATCGCAGATGTGAGCCATGTCCCCAAACGGTGCACTGATTAAGACAGGCGAATGAGAGAACAAGGGGCAAGGAGAGGAAGGCAGAGAGAGAGAGAGACCTGATCTCTCTTAGACACAAAGGACAGAGGCAGAGGTAGGGTTTATGGCTCCCGAAGGTCATGCAATTTGGTAAGCACACATTCGGAATGAGAAAAGTCACAGCAAATTATAAATAATAAAATGTTTTATTTTTATCCTTTTTTGTAAAAGGAAAAGAATATCTATGAAAATGAATAGTCACAACACAATCTATGAAAAATGAACACCCTTTTAAAATGTTTATTTATGTGTGTGTGTGTGTGTGTGTGTGTGTCTGTCTGTCTGTCTGTCTGCATGTGTGTGTGTGCATACATTCATGTGGGTGTCTGTGGAAGCCAGAAGAGGGTTTCAGATATCCTGGAACTGGAGTTCCAGGTTGTTGTGAGCTGCCTGATGTGGGTTCTGGGAACTGAACTTGGGTCCTCTACAAAAGCAATACACACTCTTAGCCATGGTCTTAGCCATCTCTCCAGCACCTAAGGATCTTTTTAAAAGTTAACTGTTGAATCTACTTCCATGATATTTTCAGAATCTCATGCTCTATCGACTGAGCTAGCCATACACTTCACTTCCATGACATTTAAAAACATGTTTTTGCTGATCTTTGATCTACTATTTATATTTTAATTACTTTTATATAATCGTTCCTATAGAAAATATAAATATTACCAGTGTTCCTGCATAGTTGATCATACTTTATTGGTTTAGCTCAAAAAAAAAAAAATGAAGTTCATAGCTCCCAATGTCATGAAGAAACCCCTGTCAATGTTCTTTCATGACCAGGCTGTAAGCTTTTTAGGCATTTCCAATTTTCTCAGGCACCATCAGTCTTAATGACTGTGAGTTGATGGCATTCATTAGCCAGTCCTCTTCAGAGTCCGCACCACTGTGAGATTGGGTGAACTGCGTCTTGTCTTCCTGGGAGTCAGTATTTCATGTCAAATAAACACAAAGTTAATAAGAGTTTCAGAGATGACTGAGCCACTTCAGCTCAAGGGAAGAGTTGGGAAGAGGTGACAAGGCCACGTGGGGCATCTTGTAAGCATGGGGGATGCGGGGGGAAGGAAATACATGGGAACAGGTGAAGACTGGAAAACAGCATGAGACACTGGCAGGCCTCTAAACACAAACTAGCCTGCCTTTAATTAAGGAATCAGGGCCTGTCGATAAATTGCTGAGCATACAACAGCAAAGAAAATGTGTTCCTAACAGTTAACTAGCAGAAAAGTCAGGGTTCAAATCCTCCTTGCCATCAAATACCCTTTGAAACTTTGCTACATGTGAGTTCATTATGCAAAGGTCATCTTGAACTAAATAAATATGTGGCTTTAAAGCAACATAGAGTGCAGCCCCAATTCAATTTCTCTGCACCCCGATTCCCTAAATACTTGTAGATTCTCAAGGATCTGCAGATAGGAGCCCAGAGTCAGAGAGTCAGAGTGCTGGCACAAGGCTGTGGTTTTCAT
This sequence comes from Neotoma lepida, assembly GCA_001675575.1. Lineage (NCBI taxonomy): Eukaryota > Metazoa > Chordata > Mammalia > Rodentia > Cricetidae > Neotoma > Neotoma lepida. Next base: position 19,645 of record LZPO01118075.1, on the reverse strand, counting down.
CAATTGCAGCCACTGTATCTAACTTCTGGAAATTTTGCTAAAATAGGGGACAATGTAAGCATACTCTTTCAGTGTGTGCCTCCTCAGACGTTAGAAGAGGCTCATGCAAGTAGGGAGGTTGGATCTTAAGCTTAATAGTAAAATGTACATCTGTAGTGGAATCCAGAAAGGCAGGCTTCAGAAGGGAAGGGGAAACAAAGCCAGGTCTGCAGACTCTGGCTGGCATGAGGATGGATAGCCCAGGTACAGAGGCTAATATGAAAGAGGGTCCAGCTGCTCAGGACAGTGGGACAGGGCAGTGACCTGCACTAGGCTTCACACAGACAGGCGTTAGAAGGCTCAGGCAGAGAGTCCTGGACTGGGCTCTGAAGAAAGCTGCTGGTGATGCTGCCACTTGAGATATTTTGTCTGGTAGTGGACATAGAATAGAGAAGTGGGTGGTAGTAGACCAGAGAGAAAACCCAGGTACAGAGCACTCTGGGCTCAGAAGAGCCTTGGAACACAAAAGCTTAGTATGGCAGATCCAGAAGGCAAAGCACAGGGCTTGGAGACAGAGACGATGAGGGTAAGTGAGAAATGAAGGCGGTCCCTCGGCAAACCTCTCCGGCATCACTCTCTGCTCAGGATGCCAACTTATGACTTGGAAGACAAGAACGATGTGCTCACTCATTTAGGAAATGTGTATTGTAAAACAGCTAAATTGAGTCTCTCAGAACCTATAAGAGGAATCAGCATAGTGCTGTATAAAGGGCCAGAATGGAAATGCTTCAGAATTTGTCACCCCTTTGGTCTTTCATAGCTACTCAGTGGTTGAAAGAGCAACCACAGATGCTTGTGGGTCAAGATGTATGGCTGTACCCAACCACCTATGGACACAGAAATGGAATTTTGTAATATTCATGCATTTCATGGTTTTCATTTTTTAATGGTTTCTAACCATTTTAAAATGCAGAAGTGGTTCCTACCTTCTGAACTGTAAACCAGATTTGGCCATGGGCTGCCAGCCATCCCCTATCATATTACCATGTTTTGGGACTCCCATTGCAGAGGGCATGATCTAAGTAACTCCCTACTCAGGGAGCATTCCTCAGAAAGCTCTCCATGCTACATCATTGAGCATGAATGCTGTTATGGGACGTGTTGTGTAACAATCTGAACCTGTAGAATTCTGGACAGCTCTCAGCCACAAGTGGGCTGCTGCCTGAGTGTGCAGAGCTGTGTTCATTCTGAGCTAGGTACACAGCTACTGGCTCGATAAGCATCAGCCCGGCTTGCTCTACCTCTTGAGCGTTTTTCAGTTCCATTTCAGTTCCAAGAGGAACAACATACCTCTTGTTCCATTTTTCAGAAAAGCAAGCTGAGGTTCGAAGGAGATAAAGGATGTGCTCCAGACTGCCTGGTTGGCAAGGAACAGAGCCACACAGGAGCCAGTTGAGGAGAGAAATGGGACAGTTATGTCATGGTGAGAAGGCCAGGAAAGATTCCTTGTCTTGACCACACAGTGAGGACTTTTTGATGCCAGGAGAATATCCAGGAATACCCCAGTGAAGACCTTTGGCTGTTGAGCCTCCTCAGGAGAGAGGCCAGGCTGAAAATGGAAATTGGGACTTGATTTCCCCTGAAGCTTTCCACAGTCTTGTTAGGCCACTCCCAGCATGCCTTCTGCCCCAGTCAGTCAAACCCACAACTAGGTTATGTAACTGAGTGTGATTTAGGGTAAGTTTCTTATGTGATGCTGAACCAAGGAAGCCAGCATCCTGACCAGTAACTTCTCCAAGGCCCAGGTGCACTGTGGCCGTTGGCTTGGGGTACACCTCTCCTGCACACTTTCCACAGTTTGCCTTAAGTAATGCTTTGCACACTAAGAGGAAGAAATTTGTTCCCTAGGCTTGTGGGTCTTGGGAACCTCCCAGGTCCTTGCTGGCACCCAATGGGGTGAGAAGGCGCACACACTGGCTCTATATCTGTTTAACTGAGCTCAGAGAGGTACCTTGTGCCTACCTGGCTCAGCCAGTTCAAGAGTTTTTTTCCTTTCCTCCAGTTGAAATCCAAGAGCAGTTGAGAACAGAGGAAAAGCCCTGGCTGAAGAGCACAAAGAGATCCCGAAATCACACAGCCACCAAAGGGTAGAGCCATTACTTAAGCCCTGAGGACTGGCCCCAGCCTAAGGCTCTCGGCATCTTGCTGTTGCTCCATCTTGGGCCATGGCTAAGAAGTAAGGAAAGGACCTTAGCAGGTATGTGTTCAGAAGTGGCCAAAGCAAAGGTGCACTGTGGAGTACCCAGGAGCAGCCTTGGCTGTATGTGATACAGGGACATTTTGACATTGGGAATTTTCCAAAGCATCACAGGGTGGAATAGTGGTGTTTATTTTTCCATATTGTGCATAAACCACAGCCCCATCTCCCTCTATCCCTGACTCTGATCCTGCCCTGATTCTCTACATCCTTGACTCAACTGTCTCACTGGCTCAATGCATTTTTTAGATTAAGACAACACATGAGTAATTTGTTTTCAAAGTTTCATCTTAAATGCTTCCATCTCAGAGGAGCAGTCTGCAAAATGTCAGTTTTCCATAATCCATATATGTGTCCCCAAAGCCTCCCCACACAAGTGCACTCTAATGAGGTAACTGTTTTCTTTGTTTCTCAGTTTCTGCCTCACACCCTGCATACCAGGACCCTGTCCCCCATTGCACCACAGCTGATACTGGGGAGGACCTGCCCTATGACTCAGGGTCACTCAGCTTGTTCCCAGTAAGACTACCCCTGTTCTGAAGATGCATTTCCCTCTGTTGATGGGGATAGAGAAGGTGGCAAGGAGCTGTGATGGTGACTTGATTCCTGGCCACTTAGAAGCCATAGACAAGCCCTGTGAGTTCTCGAGGGCCACGGATGTCCAGTGCGGGGGTGTACTGTCTGTCCTGGCAAACATCTTTACAGATGCAATGAATCTGCTTTATGGGTGCACACAGCCTCTGTGGCTGCTGCCTTTAAGGGACCATTAATTTCAGGGAGATTAATCACTCCCTGAGACAGCCAAGCTGGTAGCTTGCAGCTCACTACAGTTGGTGTGAGTCATTGTGCAGGATTTGAGACGTTTTCCCCAGAATCTTTACCACCATCATCTGAGCTGGCACAGTCTGGTACTTACCACCTCCATGCAGCCCCAGCTTGAAGCTCACTTTGAGCAGGGTGAATGTGTCTTAGAGGACTTGGCCCTTGTGAGATGTTCCCTTGTCAGAGGAGAGCAGTGGCCATGCTGTGAGTAAGCCACCACTGACAATGAGGTGGCACCATAGCTTGGGGGATGGGGACATCTTGTATACTTGCAACCTGATTGGAAGACTGGACATCTACAGAAGGAAACAATAAAAACAAAAACAAAAACTGTAGTTGTATATTGTTTTCTTCAGATACCACTTCATTCTTCCAATTTAGTAGCTTGCTTTTATTATTTTTTCTTGTTGAGCATAGTTGTATTTTTATGGAAGCACTTTAGACCCATGTTCTCATTTATTCTTCTTGGAGATCCAGTGATCCAGTGGGATATTACAATCCCGTTGTAAAGGCAAGGAAACTGAGACTTGGCCTTGCATGGACTAAGGCCACATTGCTGGCAGTCAGGCAGCCAGCCGGAGCTGAGACTTTGCATCACAGGCCATGTCTGCAAGGGCCTGATTTCCTGTTTCCCTTGCAAAGGTCTTTGGGGTTTAAACTGTGGTAGTAAGACATTACTGCTGAGTGTCTCTGGCTATCTTTAGGGAGAGAGAAACTCACTGCTGGAGCGTTGTTGGGGATGGGGGAATGTTACTTGGGAGCTCTGTGCTTGAGGTGTTTGTGAGGATCTGAAAGGTTTTTATGAAAAGAAACCTTGGTCAAGAGCTGTTACATCATGGTGCCAAGAGGACTCTCACTGCCCATCCATGCCATCCAACTCTGTTTCTTGATTTGAAGAAGAAAGCTGATTTTTAACATTAGAAAAAAATCCATCATGGCCAAGTATGGTCACTCACACCTGTCATCCCAGCACTCAGAAGGCTGAGACAGGAGGATTACAAGTTAGTCCAGACTGGGCTGAAAAGTGAGACAGTCTCAAGAAGAAGAAAAATCAATTGAGAGCTCTTTGCCAGAGTTTAGCAAGGCAAATGGTAAATAATCACATAAAGGGCAGCAGATTAAACGGCAATCTGATTAGAAATGAAAATCCAATTTCCTCAAGATGTTTTTGGCCACTGGTTTAACATATTTGGAGATTGCCAAGATCGTGAACAATTCCCCTGAGACTCAAGGGGGAGGCGGCCACAGAAGCCAGGGCTATTCCTGTGTTTGTAGCAGTTCCCATCCCTGCAATACCTTGCTGCTCTACCTGGTTCTCAGCCCATGGTCTTTCCTGCCTGATAGTGTTTGGTGCTCTCCACAGCCAGGGTCCCCCCTATTCTGGCAGCCATGCTCCCCCACACTCATCCATCTTTCTTTCCAGTCACAACTGGAGCTACTGCTGATCCCCATGGCTCTGGCCCATCCTGACCCCAGAAGCTCCATGTCATCCAAGGTACATGAGATTCCCATGGTTTTTTTTGAAGCCTCATGGCTGAATAATCACATATTATTATTATGTTTGTTCATGCTTGGTGACACTACGAATGGAAGTCCTCTTCCAAACTGTAAATTATGGATAAATCACAGCAGCTGCTGTTCTCAGTGTACGTACAATTTTTCTGTGTTCTAAGATAACATTACAAAAGTTAACGTGCTCTTTATCATTACATGATGTTAAGTACAGGTCTTGCAGGGAGGTGATGAGAATGTGACAGAAGGCATGCAGAAAAAAAAAGCCACAAGGATAGTCAGAGACCAACAATCCAAATGCGATGATACAGCAGAAAAACAGCCCTGGCAGTCAGGCTTTCTCCTGGAGAATCAATCTTCCAAACTCCCTATTTCCTTCCTTAGTTTGTACATCTCAGAACAATGTATAGGACTTGCCTCATAAATCTCTCCCATGGTGTTCATCATCTCCAAGCTCTTAATGAGGTGGCTCGCATTCAGGAAGGGGACGCTGACAGGAGAAGTTAAATGTAACGGGGCAAAGAAAAGCATGCAGAGGGAATGGGGAGAGGAGGTCGGAGGACTGTCTCCCAATTTTTCTTATTAGTCAGATAGGGGTGCAAAATGCAGGAGAGAAGTTGGGAACAGTGAGTCCTTTGGCCATTTGGACTGCTGGAAAGACCTTGAAGACCCTCATATGAACAAGGAGCAGGAGGACAGAAAAGCAGGGGTAGGAAGATAGCTAGAATAGCCCTAACTGTTTGGGAATCAAGCAACTCACCTGTCAAAGAAGAAAATAGTTGAGAGCAGAAAACATTTGGAGCTGGTGGGTTACGGCTAAGTCATTGCTAAGTCATTGCTTAGAGGAATGTTTACAACTCCAAATGGGGCTTTAAAAAAAAAAAGAGAAAAGATCAAAAATCAATAATGTAAGTTCCCAACTCAGCAAGGTAGAAAAGGAAAAGTAAATTAAACTCAGAGAAAATCAAAGGCAGGAGATAAAATAATGACAAAAGGTAAACCAATGAAACAGAAAGCAAAAGGCCAAGAGCTGCTGGTGCTGGGGTTGGTAAAGTTATACGCTGATTCGAGAGAAAGGAGGAAGGTGTGAGCTGCCAGTATCAGGGATGCAGAAGATTTGGCCAACATCTTCAAATAGCAGGAGGCTTGTATGAATGACTCCATACCACCAGGTTTAATAGTTTAGGGAAAAAAGGACACATCTCTTTTAAAACACAAGATATTGAAAGCATTGGTTAGAGTGACTACAGCCCATGTCTATCTCCCCTAGCTAACTCTTAGACCAGAAATGGGGAGAAAGCTCATCACAGTGGCTGGGTCAGCCACTGGATGTAGAAGAGACAAGGGCTCAGGTTCTACAGCACACAAGAGATGCTGGGAATCCCCTTCAGACCAGCAGTGGACTGAGTTGCTATAGCCAATGCCTTAAGTAATGGAAGCCTACAGGGAAAAATTCAGACAGTTCTGAACTGCATCCAGAACCCACATGGGCACAGGCCACAAGTACCCAAGGACACCTTCCCCAAGTGTCATAGGACACCAAGCTCTCACTCTCTCGTGTCCTCACTGTCAGACTCCAAATAGACAGACCATCTGCAAGTCTTCACACTTTTCCAGGAGATCATGGAAGTTGCCTTCAGCTCCCAAGTATCATAAAATCACCTGCTAGGAAGAAAGTGAAACTATGTTACACCCTTGGAAAGAGTCTACTTCCTTTATAGGCAAACTAAAGTCATTGTATTGTCTCTGTATATGATTAAATGAGTCTCAGTTTTGGCACAGTCTTGTTTCCAAGGACACAATAGAAGTATTAAGGCCTAATTTTTGAAAATCTAAATTACAACTCTCACATAAGTGTAGAATGAGCAAGTGACAGTGATTAATTTAGTTCATTAATGAGAGAACTAGCAAGACTTTAAAGGTGGTGCTGTGGTCTGAAGTATCCTGTGAAATTTGGAGACTGACAGCTAATCTCAAGTGCAATTGTATTAAGAACAGCTGTTGGGACTCATTAGGCCATGAGGTGGAGCTACCAGAAATGGGATTAGTGCCCCTCTAAAAGACTACAGGGGTCTGACATCACAGCTTCTTGGGATGCTGAGGCAGGAGGCATGGGCTAGAAAGCAAGATCAAGGTCAGCCCAGGCAATTTAGCAACACTGTTTTCAAAATGAATTTAAAAAAAGTCTAGAGAGATGACTCAGGGGTTGGGAGACCTGGCTGTTCTTCCAGAGGACCTGGGCTCAATCCTATCACCCACAAGAGACTCAAAACTGTCTGTGGCTGGGCAGTGGTGGCACACACCTTTAATCCCAGCATTCCGGAGGCAGAGCCAGATCTCTGTGAGTTTTGTGAGTTCGAGGCCAGTTTGGTCTACAGAGTGAGATCCAGGACAGGTACCAAAACTGCATGGAAAAACCCTGTCTCGAAAAACAAAAAAAACAAACAAACAACAAACAAACAAACAAACAAAAAACTGTCTGTGACTTCAATCCCAGTCGCCCTCTTCTGGCTCCCACAGGCATTGTATGCCTGTGGTAGCCAGACACACAGGCAGATAAAACACACATACACATAAATTAAATTTATTTATTTACTTATTTTTATTTTATTTTTTAAAGTAAATTTATTTATCTATTTTACATTCCAACTGTAGTTTCTCCTCCTTCCTCTCCTCCCATTCCCTCTCTCCACCTCCCCTCTGCCCCTCCCCCATCCACTTCTCCTCCATTTCTGTTCAGAAAGGGGCAGGCCTCCCATGGATACCAACAAAACATGGCATATCAAGTTGTGCTAGAACTAAGCACCGCCCCCTTGTATTTAGGCTGGGCAAGGCAACCCATTATGAGGACTAGGTTCCCAAAAGCCAGCCAAGAATTAGGGATAGCCCCTGCTCCCACTGTTAGGAGTTTCACAAATAGACTGAGCTACACAACTGTAACATATGTGTAGAGTGCCCAAGTCAGTCCCATGCAGGCTCCCTGGTTGGTAGTTCAGTCTCTATGAGCTCCTATGAGTCCAGGTTAGTTGATCTTGTGGGTTTTCTTGTGGTATCCTTAACCCCTCTGGCTCCTACAATCCTTCCTCCCCCTCTTCCAAAGGATTCCCCCAAGCTCTACCTGATGTTTGGCTGACAGTCTCTGTCTCTGTTTCCATCAGTTACTGGATGAAGGCTCTCTCATGACAATTAGGGTAGGCACCAATCTATGCATACAGCAGAATATTGTTAGGCATCATTACATTGACATTTTTTCTCTCCAGTCATGTTTGGTTCTATCTTAGGTCTCTGGGCTATCCAGTCTCTGGGTCCTGGCACTCTAGGCAGTGTCAGGAGTGGGATCACTCTTGTGGCATGGGTCTCAGGCTGGACCAGTCATTGGTTGGCCACTCCCACAATCTCTGCTCCACCTTTACCCCGCACATCCCATAGGCAGGGCAGACTGTAGGCCAAAGGTTATGTGCCTGGGTTGGTGTCGCAAGGCCTCCACTGGACGTCTTGCTTGGTCACAGGAATGGCCAGTTCAGGCTACGTTTCTGCTATTGCTAGGAGTTTCCCTTTCACCAGGTTTCTACTTAACCACAAAATGCACCCACTTCCAGTCATCTCTTTCAGTACTCTCCCTCTCCATCCACCCTTCCCTGGAAGATCTGTGCATCCCTCCTTGTGCCCTCCTTATTACCTAGCCTCTCTGAGTCTGTGGATTATAGCCTGGTTATCCTTTATTCTACACCTAATATCCACTTAAGAGTGAGTACCTACCATGTTTGTCTTTCTAGTTCTGTGTTACCTCAC
>LZPO01118073.1:12287-27048 GCA_001675575.1 Neotoma lepida | reverse complement strand
CTGTTTGCCCTTTTCTAGCTCAGAACAATCCCAATTTCTCAATAGTGTAATATAACAGGCAAAAGGGGGCAAAACAAAAATGCCCGAAGAGAAAAAAGTTACTTAGACGAAGAGATTAAGTCAATTTAAAAAACTTTGTTCTGACAAGGAAAAGTGATTTTAAATGGATAGAGTTACANAAGAGAGAGAAATTTGGTATGGGCTGCTAAGTAAAATTATCAAGATCATGAATACTTCCTACAAAGTTTCCGGGGAATGTTGCNACTGTTACAGGTTGCGTTGTTTTTCTTGTGTTGTGAGTAACACAATGTGAGAAATGAGCGCCNTTCTTTATTGGTAGGCATTTGAACCAAGCAGCTTAAATGTTGCCCAGAGTAGTAACCTTATAAATTTATGTGAATTACTCATAAAATGAATAGCAATTCTTCCACATGGCCCAAGGGAAGTGTACCCAAAATCTCGTGTCAGTAGTAAAACACTCATTCAGATCCATCTCAACTGGGATAATGATTTCTTCATTCAACAATTATTTGTTGAAGGCCCATTAGAGACTAGATACTCTTCTTTTTTGTTAAAGGTGTAACAGATAAAAAAAATATACAGTTGTGATTAGTGGATTTAGAAAATTTAATTTCAGGCATAACATGTAACGTATTTAATTGCTCTATATATTTAATTTAATTGCTCTCTATATAATCAATATATTTAATTCAAGAGTAATTGTCACAACAAACACATGGTAAGTGCTTATTAAATATTACATGTGCCTTTTTTTCTTGAACTTTTACTATATAAAGCTTGGAAGCCTAAAAGTTTCTATTTTATTAAGGTAAGTCACAGAGAAATATCTGGAATCTGTAATGGATTACAATTAATTAAGGAACAAAGTAAATGGAAAATAAACTAATGAGAGTCTGAAAAAGCAAAGGAGAAAGAGCAAGCAGTAATTAAATAACAAAAGCTTTTCTTTTCCCTGAGACAGAATCTCACTTCTTTGTTTGTTTCTTATTTTTTTGTTTTTCCATCGTAACCAAATTTCCCCTCTGTCCTCTCCTCCTCTCCACTCAGTTCTCCCCCACACCCCATCCACTCCTCCTCCTCTGTTTCTCTTCAGAAATGGTCTGGTCTCCCATGGACCCCAGACTTACCTGGAACCCACAGAGATCCACCTTCCTCTGCCTCCTAAGTACTGGGATTGTAAGTGTGCCTCACCGCACACAGCCAGAGCACATTTTTTCCCAAAGGGCATAGAGTTGATAGACAGTCATTNTAGCATCTTGATCACTGGGAACGATGTACAGTAAACATGAATATTTAGATATTTTTTGAAGTAGTAATTTGTATCCTTTGGATATACATCTAGAAGTTGGGTTGTTGGATTGATACATGTGTTATTGAAACTGATGGAGCCTTTCTTGACTCTTGCTGTGCTTAGGTCAGGAAGGGGAAGGTAAAATATCGGAAGGTAAAATTAAGGACCATCAGAGCCATATCAAGCCAGTGAGTGGATCTGGGTTCTTTGTCATAAGTTTGAACAGTGAAATTCACAGCTACAGAGGGTAACAGAAAAAAGTGTTTTATTATAGGAATCTTTTTTTTTTTATTTGCTTTTTTTGTGAAGTTTTCTTTTTTTCATTTTACATACCAATTCCGGTTCCCCTCTCCATCCCATTCTCCTGCTCCCCCATTTCCCCCCATCCACTCTTCAGAGANGGTAAGGTCTCCCTTGGGGAGTCAACAAAGTCTGGCATACTAAGTTGAGGCAGGACCAACACTGTACAGTCAAAAAATGAGTTTTCTTCAATTTACCAATTTCATCTTCTGAGAGAGACCAGAAGTTTTCTTTCCTGGGTCTATGCATAAACTTCCAATTCTAATCTTGAAGGACCCTTACTCGAAGATAATATTAAACTAACAGCCTTTGCTTGAACTAAAAGAAATAGGCTTGAGTTTTTTTGTTTGTTTGTTTGTTTTTTNNTTTTTNNTTTTTNNNTTTTTTGNTTTTTTTTGAGACAGGGTTTCTCTGTGTAGCTTTGCGCCTTTCCTGGAACTCACTCTGTAGTCCAGNCTGGCCTCAAACTCACAGAGATCCGCCTGATAGGACTGAGTTTTAAGATTTGAGCTTCCCAGGTAATACTGACAGAGGCTCCAGGAATTGAAACAGTACAAAAGTCACAAAGTCAGGATGCCCGGAGGGCTATCTGAAAGCAACTAATTAACCACTGAATGTCCCAGCTCTGGAGATAGCTGATAGGACAAACAACAGGTCCACCTGAAGAGTAAGCAGAGATAAGCCGATCAAATGAAGGATCAGGAACTGTAGAAATTCCTAAGAGTAAGCTAGTCAAAAATGAACCCGTACTAACCCCCTCCCCTTTGAGAAATTTTCTTTAAAAGCTAGGCTCACAAAGAAAGAGCAATTCTCCTCCCTACCTCATTGCGATGGGGTGCGGTTGATGGGAATTCCGAGCCGGCTTGTAACTGCGCATTAAGAATAAACCTTGCTGTTACATCCTGGAAATTCTTGGTCTATGGTGGTCTTTTTGGGGGTCCCAATCTGGGCATAACAATCTGAGTTCAAGGCTAGCCTGATCTCTTTAATCCTAGAACCCAGAAGACAAATCTCAGATCTCTGAGAGTTCAAGGCCAACCAGATCTATATATCAAGTTCTGGATCAGTTAGGGTGACAAAACCAGACTCTGCTGGAAAAAGAAGAGAAAGTTGAGAGAGACTCAGGGCAAAGAGAGAAATGGCCACTGAGATGAATACCCATCTTGTTGCAGGATTGACTGAAAGCTGCTGCATGAAAAGGATCAAGATTAACTAGGCACGGTGGGCATTCTTATTATCNTGTTATCTGAGTCCCAGTACTTCCAGGGTGGAGGCAGGAGGATTGCCTTGAGTTCAGGGTCACCTTGTGCTACACAGTGAATACACAAGATGAGGCTGCAATGTAAAATCCTATTAGAAAACAATAAACAGGTGTGGTGGTTTACAGCTCTAATTCCTGGGGTGGAGGAGGGCGTGGGTGCCGCAGGGAGTGAAAGCAGGAAGAGCAGAAGTTCAAATTATCCTTGAAGCCAGTCTGGGTTCCATGGGATCCTGTCTTTGAAAAAAAAAGGAAAATTGCTGGATGTGGTGGCACATGCCTTTAATTCTAGTGTGTGGTGGCAGATGCAGGTGGATCTCTATGAGTATGAGACTAGCCTGAATTACACAGAGAGTTCCAGGTCANTTGGGGCTACATAGTGAGACACTATGTTAAAAAAAAGTAAAAGATGATTTTAAGTGTGTGTATGCGCATGTGTATATACCATAGTTTACGCATGGAGGTCAGAGAACAAATTTCAGAAGTCATTTCTCTCCCTCTACTATGGGTTCCTCAGATCAAACTCAAGTTATAAGGTTTTCAAAATAAGTACTTTTACTGGTTTATGCATTTTGTCAGTGTTATGTCTAGATTTGGGACCCCAAAAAAGACTACCAGAGACCGAGGATGTCCAGAATGTAACAGCAAGGTTTATTCTCTTGAAACACAAGCTGAGCAGAGAGATCTCGTCCTAGTGCCCTGAGGCAAAACAAGGAGGAGATNTGCCCTCTCTTTGTGAGCTTAACTTTTTAAAGGCAAAAATTACAAGATTCCTCAGAGGGTAGGGGGGTTAGTANGGGTTCAGTTTTTACTAGCTTACTCTTAGAAATTTCTACAGTTCCTGCGGCTTATCTCTGCTTACTTTTAGGAATTTCTTTGGTTCCTGAGTTATCTAGTTATTTCATCCTTAAGCTTGACCTGCTGTTTGTCACAAGACCTCTCCTACAGACTATCTCTGGAGTTGGGACATTCTATGGTTAATCAGTTGCTTTCAGATAGCCCTCTGGGCATCCTGACTTTTGTGACTTTGTACTGTTTCATTCCTGGAGCCCCTGTCAGCATTTCTAGGAAGCTTGGAACTCAGGCCTATTCTTTTTAGTTCAAGCAGAGGCTGTTAGTTTAATATTATTTTTGTGTGAGGGGCCTATTTTTAAGTGAGGGTCCTTCAGTCAGCCCCAAACTAGCAGAATTAGTATGATAAAATGGAAGCCAGGTATGCTGCCAATTTTGTGTCAACTTGATAGGAACTAGAGTTATCTGAAAGGAGGAACCTCAACCAAGAGAATGCCTCCATCAGATCTGTGTTGCAGGAATCCTAAATTGGTCTTAATAAAAACCCAGAGCCAGATATTAGGGTGAAAGTTGAAAGATCAGAGAAGCAAAGCAAGCCACCACTTAACTCACCAACTTCTCAGCCTGAAAAAGTCTCTAGCTGAAAGGGACGCTTCTGCTGAAAAGCCTTTAGTTCCCGTCTCCTCACTCCTTTATATCTGTCTCTTATACACATCTAGATGTGTATAAGAGACAGTACTTCCTGTCTCAACCTTCCTAGTGCTGGTGTTAAAGGTGTGTGCCACCACTCTCTGGCTCTATTTCTCTTTTAGAATGGATTAATCTTGTGTAGCCCAGCATGACCTTGAACTCACAGAGATCCAGAAACATCTCTGCCTCTGCCTCCCAAGTGCTAGGATTAAAGGCATATGCCACCACTGCCTGACCTCTAGGGCTAACTCTGTGGCTAGCTCTGTCTCTGATACACAGGCAAACTTTTTTTTTCCTGAGATTACAAGCAATATATCACTACAGATCTGTCTGCTGGGCATTTTCTTTTTTATTTAAAATTAATTTTTTTATTCATTTTACATACCAACCACATCTCATGTCCCCTCTCATCTCCCTTCTCCTCTCCCCCAGCCTCCCCTCCTCAACCTAACCCCTATAACCAAGCTCATAGGAACTCACAAACTTTAGCCTGACAGCTGTGGAACCTGCATGGGATCAGCCTAGGTCCTCTGCAAACAGGAGACAATTGTGTAGCTTGGTCTGTTTGAGGGGCTCATGGCAGTGGGATTAAGATCTACCCCTGGTGCATGAGCTGGCTTTCTGGAGCCCGTTACCTATGGTCAGACACCTTGCTCAGCCTTGATGCGGAAGGAGGGGCTTGATTCTGCCTCAAATGAATGTACCAGGCTTGGCTGATTCCCCATGGACAGCCTTATTCTTCACTTTTTAAAGAGAATTTTTCATTTCCTCTTTAAGTGCCTCTATCATCTTCATAAAGTTATTTTTATGGTCATTTTCTTCTGTTTCTTCTACATTGGGGTGTTCAGGTCTTGCTGTTGTAGAACAACTAGTTTCTGGTAGTGCCATGTTGCTTTTTTGTTGTTGAAGGTATTCTTACACGTNGTCTACCTGTCTCTTCCTCCAATCAATGCAGGTGGGGCCTGTGCCTTAGGGGATTCCTCTTCCTCCACTTGGTGCAGGTAGGGCCTGTGCCTTACCCTCTTCCTCCAGGTACAGATGGGGCCTGTGGCTCCAGTGATCGCTTATGCATGGGGGTATATTTGGGGGTTATGGGGTCTCTGGGGCATCGATGGGTGGGGACAAGGTATGGGATATGCCCCTGTAGTCTAGGGCCTGGAGAGCAGGGCTGTCCAGCTGGGAGCCCAGACACTCACATCCTCCTCCAGGTGCAGGAGATTCCTGTAGTCTTAGTATAGGAATTTTAAAAGAAAGAAGATACAATTCCTGTATAGCAAGAGAGGTCTCTGAAATTTGAAGTATAACTGAGCTGCACTACACTAGTGTTAATAAGGCATTAGTGGATAGATGAAGACAGGAGAAGGTAAGCCAGTCAGTCATGCTCCCATTCCAGGTGGCCACATGCCTTGCACATTCACTATGTTTTCCAGAGAAGGTGTATTCCTAGAAGAAATGGGGTAAGGAAAAAGGAGGCCCCTTTCCTGGCATCTCCAACCTCTAGCCATGGAAGATTTAGGGGNACTTTTGCTTAAATACTTCTGGCATTTCTGTCACCCAGAAATAACAAAGTTGTACATAAGTCCAGATGATTTCTGGCTTATAATTAAGAAATTTTTCATTTTTCAGAGTTGATTTTATGCTAAAACTGTACAGTCCACTTGTATACTCTGTTCTCCTCAGAAGAATGCACTACTCTATTTTTTTAAGAAGCATCACACCAATCCCCAAAACTGCTGTCCTACTTCATCTGTTTTAGAAATGTGGCCATTATGAAGTGAGACCTTATCTTGAAGGCATTGATGATGCATGATATATTTTAAAATAACAAAAGTGATGGATTTTAAACATTCTGGTCATGAATACTTAGTAAGTTCTTAAGTATGTTCTTAAGTAAGTTCTTAAGTAATATGTATATATTAACTAGCCTGATTTAATTATTCTACATGTATCCATGTACCGAAAATATCAAATTGTGTCAACTAATTATGTAATTATTTACACCGAACTTTTAACAAAGAAAATATATACTCAAAAGCCAGGAGTGAGGGACAATCTTGCTGTGGAGTGATTGGATAGAAATAAAAAGAAAATATATAATGAATCAAGATTCCTAAGAAATGATGAAAGGGTTAAACCTTGGATTTCAGTGGGTTTTAACTGGAGACATATTTCAAATTTTATAATGAAAATTTATACTATCTACTTGGATTATTGGCTCAAGGCTCTGAAAAAGAATTCAAGTCTATAAAATCAGACACTTTTGTCATGCAGTGTGAAATAATCACCAGGGGTAACTGAAATATTGAAACAAAACAAATAAAATTCCAAATACAAAAAATAATTTTTTGCCAAGTAGAGATTGATCATATCAGATATCATAAATAATGTTGCTCTCTATATATGTTCTTCATATTCCCTATTACCTCTTAATACAGCCAGGAACATAGTCAGAGAGGGATAAAGTTAATATATTTACACAATAAACATATGAATAAGTGCAAAAATTCTGTTAGGTAACAGTGTTCTTGATCAGCGCCACAGTGCTAAATCTTCGCTTGCTCCTCAGAATAGTGTTCTTCCATCTACTTGCTAAACCTAGCTTCTTCCTTCCTTCCTTCCTTCCTTCCTTCCTTCCTTCCTTCCTTCCTTCCTTCCTTCCCTCTTTCTTCTTTACTTTTGTTAAAAGTTATAAATACACATTTGCCACTTTAAATACCCAAACAGAGTATTTTGTTGGGTGTGTTATAATTTNCTCTCTCTCTCTCTCCCTCTTTCTTCTTTACTTTTGTTAAAAGTTATAAATACACATTTGCCACTTTAAATACCCAAACAGAGTATTTTGTTGGGTGTGTTATAATTTATAATGTGGAAGTATTGAAATGCTATTCTTCAATCATGTATGTGTGAGGCCATGGAACTTCTTCACTGGGTGTGCTTTCTTACATGTCTCTATCACAGTGTGAACACAGGCTGTCATTGCCTAGCCATTTCCTACATGGCTTTCCCAGTGAATTTATTTTTTATCTATGGATTTTAAGGAAGATGGAAATTTTGATTCAGAACTCTTAGGGCATGTAAGAAGTCATTTTCTTAGTCTTTACATAAAATACAAGAAATATTTTGCTCGTGAATTATTAGAACATTTGCACTTACTGGTGACTTCTCATTTGGAATTCCATAAATCCAATCTAGGACAGTGGCAGTCAGTTATGGGAAATTACTAATTCATGTATTATGAAAAGACTATGAAAGCAAGAGTAAAACAAATGTATATAAAATTTAAAAAGGGGAGGTGCCTCTTGAAGGAGCTAACAGGCTTATTTGTGGGCATGAATTGGGAGTCATTCTTCAAACTGTGGTAACAGAAGCCTTTTAGCAGGAACTAATTGGTGTCAGTAAAGCTATTGCAAGGATGGTTCACTGTACGATCCGTATAAAAAGAAGTATAAAACTTAGAAAAGGGAGAGCTAAGTTGGGAAACTTAGAGTATTTGTAATAATTTTTACAATTTAAAAATNAATTACATATTACAAAGATAGTTTAGGAGGCGACACAGCTCTAAACCAAGGAAGCTAAGAAGTCCAATGAGTCTCTCAAACTCACTTTCAACCAAGGACAAGAGGAAGGAATCAATGAAAATTATANTATCCTCTTATTTTATACAATCTGAAATAACTCTANCCAAGCACATTGTATTCTATATAATGAATGTAATAATAAAAATGAAATTGAAAGCTTACATTTAAATTTATTATGTAATATTTATATCACAGTTTTGTGGAGAAAAACAATTAGGTAATCAAATAAAGAGTCTCAGTGATTACGTGTGCTGTCTGTCCAGGACACAAATGGGAGGAAATTTTTACCTTTTCACTCTGAGGAAGGATTTGTTCATGTTNAAACTGCACTCACACCTGGGTACTGAAGACCCCAAATGTCTGCAAGTCCCAGGCAGATGGTGTTTCCATGCAGTCCTCTAAAAATTGGCATTTGGGCTCAGTTGATTCATACTTGAGCACAAGAGGTTTGTTTCTGAGGACATTGCTCCCAGAAGAATGTGTCAGCTATGCTCAGGCAAGTTCCCTTTGCTAGGATACAATCTCACAGGCAATAATTGCCCCTCTACAACTTGCCACCAGCTGACCATTCTACTGAATTCTTACTGAATTTGCCAGNCTCTGGCAAATAATCTGGCAACTCCCTGATAGCCAAGTGTTAGTTTCTGTTTCTTCAAAATGATTACAGAATCTGGGCTTCCATTTGATTTCTACATTTGAGTATATTCACCAGGTTTTCTTTTCTTACACAGTGTGAAGGTATAATTTACATGCTAATGTTAAAATGTATCATGATATATTTTTATAACTATTTTTAACTTACTATTCAGTAAGTCACTAATCCAGCCAGGTATTTCTCCACTCCATTAGGCATGAAAGGAAACTTGAAAATTACTCTTGTAAGACAATAACTCATTTGTTAAATAAGGCTTGGAATCAAGAAAATTGTCACATCCTTTAGGTGATTGTGTGTGTGCGTGTGTGTGTGCGTGTGTGTGTGCGTGCGTGTGTGTGTGGGTGTGTGTGTGTATGTGTGTGTGTGTGTTCAATTTGGGAAGGAAGAATCTAGGCTATTAAAAGCTATAAGGAAAAGTTCGGAAGATACATACAGCTAAAATTAGCTATGTCTTCCAGCTCTTTGTGCTACAATGTGTGAAAACATCATCTTGAAAATGAATAGCCTTGGAGCTGGTTTATGAATTGCATACACTCAAGCCAATACCAATTACAAAGAAAACAGACTACCCTGTCTTTCTTCCTGGTGCTGCTTTTACTTAAATAGTCCTGCAGGTGGAAAGATGCCAGCCTTCCTGCCCTGGGGCTTGTTTGGTGCACTCACAGATGTCTGACTCTGATTACANGCATATACAGCAGCTCCAATGCTAGCCTCAGTCTGGGGATTTCATTGACATCACAGTGAAGCAGAAAAGTCAGAACAATCAGTGGAAATTTTGTTTGGGATGGGCTTTGCTAATGTAAAAATAGATATTAATACTGGTTTTCCTGAGAAGATTCTTGTGTAAAGGACCTATTCATCATTGTAACATAGTTTGGTAGCAGAAAAACGAGAAAGTATCAGAAGAATGATCGGTAATGGCAACAGAGAAAAGATTCTATTAATCTGATGTTGATGGGGAATGATCTTTACACATATGTTAATTTTACAGATAACTGAAGCTTAACTTTCCAGGCACTAAAATGAACCATTCTTGTAGAAATATTTCTGAAATGTATTACACACATCTATGCATTCTAAAGCAGAATGAGTTTGATGTAATTTTAGCCTTCCATTAAATCTCCAAGTATCTGTCTATAAGAATGTCAATCTGTGCTGTAATGTGGTGATGCCAGATGGAAACTGCAGCAGTGAGAATGGTAGAGTGGGCCACATTCAACGGATTCTCAGCTTTTCTGGTACAACCACTGTAGCTTTTAACATTTTGTCGGTATCTAATAAAGATTTATTCTAATTTATTTTTACATTTGTTTCTAAACTGTGAGAAACAAGATAACAAATCTTACTAGACATTACCTCTCTCTCTCTCTCTCTCTTTCTCTCTTTCTCTCTGCCTCCCTCCCTCCTCCCCTTCCTCTCTCCCTCCCTCTCTCCCTCTCTCTCTCTCTCTTTGTGATGCTGGGGGTTGAACTCAGGCCCTTGAACTTAAATCCATCATTCTACTCCTGAACTATAATCATAGCCTCACTAACATTAAAAAATTTTTTAATCGTTAATTTATTTTAATCAAAGTCTAATATTTTTTGAGAATACTATGAATGCATTCTACTATATAATTATACATCATATGTTTGTTGCATTTTTCATCCTTTCCAAGTTTTAAAAATAGAAAGAAGAACCTATATTTAAACATCAAACCAGATGTATTAAAATATAAAATTTCAAATAGTGAGGCTCTACCATGGGTCACAAATTTCATATCAAATTATACAATCCTTTAAAAAAATCCCAAAATAGGTGACAGTTTTCATATTTGATAGATGAAGGAAATTAAACTCAAATCATAGAAACTTCCCCTGTATAATAAGTATCAGTGCCAAGACTTGAAACTTTGCCTCAAAGAATTTAATAACCTAGGAATATTTTATTATACCGCATTCTCTCCGTGACTGCTGTTACCTTTCCTCTGTGTCTACCTCCCATATAACACACACAATGGAGTGTGGAAAGTGGTGCCAAAGAGATGAAATAATTATACAGAGTGGCAGTGTTTGTGAAACCTGACCTGTACTCTGTTTCCTTTCACTGCTGGGTTGCCCAACATCACCTGAAAATCTAAGCTCTCATTCAATGGCTCTCCTATTGGATACCTTGGATTTTTTCAAGCATAATGTAGAATTAAGGTAGCCAGAAGCCTGAAAACTGTAATCATGTGTCACTGACTTCCTTGGGGGCATTTATCTGCCCAATTGGTTGATGACTTATTAACTTTCTTCACAGAAGAAAGCTCAGACAAGAGTAATACAGTGGGTAGAAAGAAAGCAGCAGGGTCATGTGCAGCTATCATGTGCATGCAGTGAAGNTTGTAATGGTCTGACCTGGGTCAAATGGGTGCTGAGGAGTTAACCCTAAGCATTGTGCTCCATGAAGCTTCCTGTGGCAAGGCACCTCAAGTAGGTAATGCAAGGTAAGGCACATGAGAAAGAGAAAAAACAAAATGGAAAACAAACTCATTGTTCGACAAAAGTGATGTTAATGTGATAGATAGAAAGGATTCTAGTAAAAGAAAAGCCCCCCAAAAAAATCCAGCACCAAGTGTAAATGTTTCCAGACTGATGAAAGTTTCTTCAGATTTAGTATGTTTGTCCTCCTTATGGTGTGTGTGTGTGTGTGTGTGTGTGTGTGTGTGTGTGTAGTGTTTTTTTTTTCTTTCAGAACCATTAAGTATAGTGGTCAAAATAGTTGGTAAGCAACATTTGTCATTTGCACATAAAATTCAAATGCAGGCTTTCCCTAAATCATTAAAACATGTTTTACAATAATTTATGTTTTGTCAAGTTAAGCAAATTACCTGACATATCAACCATTTTGATTTTTCTAATGGTTTTATCTTCAAAATCAGAGCAAGAAATGCATGCTGTGCAATACTCAGTACCAGGTTCATGAAGAGTCTTTGAAAAATTCTCCCATTTCAAATTTAAAAAAAAATGTTCTTCTTGGTTTGACCTGATATTCAAACAACATCTCTAGGATCACAAATAAGAAAGCAGCCAAATAAGACAATGATGGAGTAGTCTGAGGGATACTCACAGTTACTAAACTTTTCCTTTAGATGTGTGATCTTCAGTGACTCCTCATTTCACACTTGGTTGAGATCTCTAGCATCCATCTGAGTCACAGAATGAACTAAGTCTCTGATTATTTGGATACACTGTGCAATCACAGTAGATAGTATCAAGATTTGATAATTACCTATTGTTAGGCTCACATGTTCTTGCAAGAAGACAAAGCTCTACAGAAGAGACAATAAACACTGCTCATAAAAACAATGGAAATAAGATATTAATCAAACATATTCTAATGCCTCTAGTGAAAGAATGATATGAATAATAAATTGATTAATGGGAGACAACAAGCTTTTGAATAGCTGTCAGCATTTGTATGCATCATGCTTGGATAATTTAATGAATTAAAATATCCTCTATGAAAGCCCTGAAGCCAGAATTATCTTCAGCAGGGTCACACCTGATTTTCAAGACTATCCAAGTTGTGTGCTAATTCTCAGAATTGGTATGCAAGCCCGTGTTGTGGATTTAATGTTCATTGCATAACTGAAGCCTCAACATTAAAACATCACAACCTAGTGGGCTTTTAGTGAAANGCTAGACAGACAATGTCAGTTTTGATTGAGTTCTTCTTCTATCAGAAGCAATTTAGCACATGCCAAGTTACCTAAACAACAACAACAAAATCCTTGTCACCCTGGCTGTAATGAAATCTCNGGAGAAAAGCTCTAGAGAGAAAACGGTAGATAATACAGAACAAGTTTATCAGAGAAACGTCAAGGAGGTACCCATGATTGGGAAAGGGCATTCTTCTTCTACATAATCTGTGAGCCAGGCAGAACACACTGCCAAAAAAGATAACTTAATAATAATGAATCCAGTTGCTTCCTTGCAAGAGATATGCCAGTATTAAAATAGTGTCTGGCAGCCAAGTACTGAAAACATGGGAGCACATTAAAACTGGCCATAAAAACAGTAAATGGTCTTAGAGAGGCATTTAAGGAGACAAGCAACTGCATCTAAACTGCCATATGTTAAAGCAAGTATTTGAGTGGGCATGGAAGGGAGTCTAATTGCCTCCAGTGGAGGTTACTGGCTCTGAATTGGACCTAAGGGAAGGAACAGGACATAAAGGAAGGAAGGAAGGGATTTCAGAATCCAGTTTCTCTGCTTGTTCAGCATTTCCTGTTTAAAACTTTTTATTGCTATCCTCAATTTTGCTGTTACGTTTCTGTAGCTCTGGTTGTTCTGAAAAGTACAGGAGAGTAAACGCTAGGTCAGGATGGACCCTGTTCCCTCACAGTAAAAAAAAAATCTCTCACTAAGCATACAGCTTACAAATTATGCTTGTAGTGTTAGTAGAGAGATGTTGCTTATAGATTAACGCAAGCATACAATAAAGAGAAAAAGGTTCTCCCAAAGTTTCCACATGTTGACATTTTCTGAGACGTTTGTATGTTTCTAACTTGTCTCTGCTGATTTCTACCAGTTTTGTAAAAATGATATTTGAGGAATAATATTGGAAATGTTGAATATTGGAAAAATTTTAACGTCTCCTTGCACTAAGAGAAAGCTGAACCTGGCACTGTCTGCCATACCTAGTCCAAACCCCATTATTTCTTTCAAATGTTTAAAACTAATATTTTACTCTTAAGCACCCTCATCTTGTTGGGATTCAAGCACATATTCTCACTGCTCACCCCCACTAACATCCCTTCTCCCAAACAAGCAAGCGAAACACAAACTTCTCTCTTATTGGTTAACATTTGATTACATCATCCAAAACCTTATCCATTACTGTGTGGGATGGTAACCATTACCTCACATATTTATATTTGTTAATACTAACCCCTGCTTCACGATTTTCCTGCTGAATCCACGGTTCTGCACTGANTTGGATAATGTCCATGTCAGGAAATCTTGACTTCATGGTGATGTTCAACTAGCGAGTCTACCTTAGACATCTTGGAGAAGTATACAAAGCAGAATTCCTTTCACTCCCATGCCTCCAGTAACAGATTTTTCACTCTCTATCACGCTTGCTCTTGTCACTACCTGCTTCTGTTTCAATGCCAATCACCTGTCTCCTAACTATTTAGCACCTTGTGGTTCCCTGATTCTTCCATGCAGTAAGTGTTGGGCTTGAAACTCCTCACAGCATCCATGTACCATGCCTCTACTTGCAATTGCTCTTTTATCACCTGTACTTTGAGCTCTCCAGTCTTCCAGTAAACAATTGTATGCTCCTGCTTTCAGGCTTCCAGATGAAGAGTACCAGAAAATAATGGTTTTAATTCAAGTCCCTAAAGGTAAAAATGTGTATTTTTTCATAGCTTCTTAATGTACTTTGTAGTCTCTTGATCCCATTCTATAATCTTCCCAGAAACATGGCAGTCTTAGAATTCAAACTTAAATATATATTCGGCTTACTTTCTCTGTTCATATCTTAAACTTAAATGATTAATTAGCTTAAGGTGTTTTTTTTCCTGTTGTGACTACCGAATTAAAAAAAAAAACATACAGTTTATTTCTATATTTTTCCTACCTAAACACACCAAATTTTCCCTATCTCACTTAATAGGTCTTTACTCCCAATGGGCACTGCAAATGTTANTTATAAATTTACCCAATAGCTCCTTCTATTATTTTTGTGCTCTACTCTTTGCTTCTTGTTATCCCAGATCTCTTGTTCAGTGTTTCAGAGTGTTTCCTCTCCACCTTTTGACTAGTTAATATAATTCTTGAACTGTGTTCTCCTATAGAGAAGACGTTTCACTGTGCTGTAGTACTCTATCCTCTCTCCCACAAACTTTGTGTGAGGAAATAATGTTATATGTGTTCTTCTTACAAATTACTCTAATACCTTATAGGTAGGCAAAATTCTTTTGAATATTTTAGTAATTTCTAATTAAATTTAGTGATACTACATTCTTATATTTTCAAAAATTAAACTAAATGATGAGTAAAATAAAAAAGACTTTATTTTAACAACAGAAGTCATCCATGTACACTCTAAATGGAACTGAAAAAGACAATAGATGATGGAAAGATCTCCCATGCTCATAGACTGGCACAATCAGTATTAAAAAAGAGATGTGATCTACAGATTAA
>LZPO01118073.1:0-12137 GCA_001675575.1 Neotoma lepida | reverse complement strand
AAAAAACCTCAACCCAATGACATTAAGTCATTCCGAGCACAATGAACAAAATACAAATTATAGCATAAATTTATCATAACAAAACATCATGGTAATGACAGAATAGCCTTAATTTTGAAAAAGATGCCTAAAGCATGTATTGTTGAAACTCACAGGATAAAATATAAGGAAGAAAATGTATGGGTGTAGGCAAGGACTTTCTCTGCTGGACTTCAACCAATTAAAACATAATAGCAAAAACTGACAAGTCAGATTGCCATGAATGAAAATATTCCCATGGAAAAAGAGGACAATTAGCAGAGTGAAGAAACAGGCTACAAAATGTTCTTCTTCTAGCTTAATATCTGTCTAGATCATATGCATAAAGTCAAGGAATTGTTGATACATTCTCCAAGACAGAAACACAAGTGGTTAATTATCTGTAAAAATGCTCAAAGTATTCCACATCCTTAGTTCTCAGATCAATGCAATACAAACTCTATTGAGAGCATTATCATTATAATAGTAATATCAGCAACACTTTGCATGACTTTGTATTTACTGATATGTNCCTGTTTGCCTAATGCTAAATATCAGCTTTGCTATTTGTCTTCTCTATTTCTATAATAAATCAGTGTAGCCAGTTATATATTGTGTGAGATAGTATCTCTGAATTATTTTTATCCAAACAGTTCAATTGAGGACATTTTTCTTTTGTTTTTGGTTCTTGTTTTGTATGAAATATTGTATAAATACCTATAGCAGGACACTTTTGAAAACGTAAGTCTAGTTAAAACATAGAATTAGAGATATCATTGTCCTAGCTCTCCTAAAGGACCCTGAGTACTATAAGATGTTAATGTCATCAAGGAAGAATCAAATAGAAGAGAGAAGGCATGATGGGGCATGAAGCTAGAGAGGGTTGAGGCCTCAGTTACAGAGACCAAAAAACTATATTTATGTGAACTAACAAGAGTCTGATGAGCTCCACTTACATCTTTTGAGGGCAATGTCCTAAATGACTGAACTTTTTTCCTTCCAGCTTCCAACTCTCATAGGTTCTACCATGTTGGTCACATCAGTGACTAAACTTNTAACACAAGAACTCTTGGGAGTAAAACACATCCAAACATTAATGGACACACAATAAAATTAGGACTTATCCCGGGTGCACAAACTGGCTTTTTGGAACCCATTCCCTATGGTGAGATACCTTGCTCAGTCTTGATAGAGTTGGGAAGGGGATTGGTCCTGCCTCAACTTGGTATGCTAGCCTGTGTTGACTCTCCAAAGGAGGCCTTACCCCTTCTGAGTAATGAGGTGGAGTGGGGGAGGTGGAGGGATGCAGGACAAGAGGAGGGAAGGGGAACTGTGGTTGGTATGTAAAATGAAAAAAATAAAAACAGAAGAGGTTTGAAAAAATAATCATATTTGTAAAAGTAGTGATGACAGTTAGTGATAAGCACAGGTGCTCCCCATAAGTTAGGTCATACAAATCTATTCACAGCTTTACAAGTAAAACTCTTCTTTTAGAATTTTAACACAGAATGAAGTATTGTTTTTCAGTATCTTGCTGTAGCTATTGTACTAACTGGGAACTGATCGAACAGTGGCTTACCTTGCTATATCACTAGTTATCAATTCTGCACCTTTGTCATGGACAATCATCTATAAATAAATATAATATATCCTTCATTATACTGCATCTTCAAACCATTCTCTGATTTCGATCTAAATTTCTCAAATCACTCTATATTTTATGAAGAATCTTTGTCCTGTTTCCTCCCATTCCTTTTTTCCTCATAGACAAAAAGACAGCTTGCATTAGCCTCAACTACTCTTGGAGAAATGCAGGGGATGCATAATGGCTACATAGAACAAGCATTTCTTACTTTTTCTACATTAAGGACAGGGCTCATTCACTGATGAAAAGCTTATAGGTAGCAATGCTAAAATTTACAGATGTGGTCATGTGTTTGTTAGAAAGAAAGGAGATAAAGTAATTTCATTAATTCTAAAAAAAGCAAGTATTAAGGCATTGTTGAATGTCTTCTTATTTTATGTTCTTATTTCATGCAGATGGATAAATAATCATTTCTTCACAGAAGTGTCATATACAATGACATTAGGTGATAAGTAGTCAACCAAGTATGAGCTGGAATTTTTGGAATAATTCCATAGTAAAGAAAATTGTGTCATTCAGCTATTCAAAAGAACCTAAATCTTTCAAGATAGCACAAGATGTTAATTTGAAACCACAGAAGTACTTGGAGCTCTCCTACAGTCATAAATCACAACTAGAAAATAAATCAAGCTCTGAGAAAAATTACAACACAGAAGAAAACATGGCTCCTGTCCTCCTCTCAAACCCCTCAGTGTATTTCTATTCCTGTTCCTTGGTTACTGCATAAGCAAGGATTTTTAATGTTAGCTCCTAATGAGTGACACAAGCTCAGTTATAGTTCCCCATGATTAAGGAGCTAATAACTAAACGGGTAACCACTAAACAACTTTGCAATATTTAACTCTGAAATAAACAAGAGTGTGTTTATCTGCTGAGGCATCACTTGTTAGTACATTTTAAATGTACACTGAATATTTACTAGGTAATAGAACATTTAATATTTGTCATTAATGAAGCATCAACACTGAATCCATTAATAAATATATACTTTTAATAGTAAACTGTGTTTGTCTGTCTATATTTCCATCCATCCGATAATGTTCTTTATTCCTGTCTAATGTTTGTCTGTNTATATTTTCACCCATCTGATAATGTTCTTTGTTCCTGTCTAAAACATATAGAAAAGTTTTCTCAAGTCTCAGCACAGCAGCATTTGTTAACAACTCTGGGCAAAGAATGCTCATACTCATGTGAGCCATGAAAAATTTTTATCTAAAATGTAATTTTGGAGTCCACAAAATGGCTCAGCAGGTAAAGGCACTTTCCGTGAATGCCTGAGGACTGTAATTTTATCACTCAAACTCATAGGATAGAAGGAGAGAACCCTCTTCACAAAATTTTCCTCTGACATCCACATGTACACACACCCACACTCGTGCAATAAAAAGTTTCCTTAAAATGCAGTTATTAACAAAACCATGTATTAGAAATAATATGTTTGTGTATATACATACNTGTTTCTTTTGAAAACTTAATTTTCTATTAAATATTAAATTCTCCATCAAAATCTAAATTTTAATCAAGTATACATGTGGTTGGGCTGTGCACATGAATTCTGAGACAAAATGGTCAACTTTTAAATTCTGAATGTGTATTCAGTATTCAAATTTCACTTTTCCAAGAAACATTGTAATGTAGAGGAACAGAGTTGATAGAATGAATCCAGAGACAAAAGTGATTTATTGGAGTTGCATACAGGTTGTGCGTGGCCCAGCTAGTACAACAAAGATTGTCTCCAATGAAAAGTCCAAGAATGCAGTAGTTGATCAGTCAATGAACTAGAAGTTTCAACTAATCTTCAGTATGTGTTGGAGTCCTGAAGGAGTAAGTTCTGATAACAGTGAAGGGAGACTCAAGGCAAGCAGACAATGAGCAAGAGCTTCCTTCTTCCATGTCCTTTGTAAAGGCTTTCAACCGAAGGTATGGCCCAGATTTAAGGTGTATCCTTCCACTTCAAAAGATCTGGATTTAGGTCTTCCCACTTTAAATGACTGAATTAAGAAGAATCCCTTCACAAGTTTGCCCAGCTTGGGTTTTAGTTAATTCCAGATGTAGTCAAATTGACAACTAAGAATAACCATCACAAACACTAAATTTTCTGACTTGTGATCATAATTAGCACCAATCTCTGCTCTGTGTGAGGCTAAGACCCATACAACTAACTGAGTCATTGGATTATTTCAAATGCTCCATAATATCTANGTATTTTATCATCTGTGATAGTCTTTGCTAGTATCATGGGAACTTATTTTTATTTATATAAAAAGCAGGAAATATACATTAATTCAAAGTTTTTTTGTTTGTTTTTGGTTTCTCAAGACAAGGTTTCCCTATGTAAGAGCCCTAGCCCTGTAGACCAGGCTAGCCTCTAAGCCACAGAGCTTAGGCTGCCTCTGACTCCCNAGTGCTGGGATTAAAGGCATGCACCACCATCACCAGGCAAGAAGCAGTATTTGATGCTCAGTAGTAGTTAACAGTTCTTAAAGGAGTTTTTACATAGTCAACTTAGGAAAGAGGTTGATTCATTGTCTTCNGACTAGTTTGGTACATTCTTGTCTTTCTGAACCCCACAAAGGGCTCACAGGCCAATCCAATATAACTAATCTCTCATAAGGCTCTCTTCATATTTGATTCAAGGTTATTTCAGTTTGACTATGAGAACTAACAGTCACAAATGTAGTTAGCAAAAATGTCTGATCTGGTGGCTGACAAAGTGGAAGGACAAGAGTCTGGGGCTCCTGGGACCTCATTGCCAACAACTTATAAGAGGTAAAGCACACCTGGTACTNGATTTTTGTTATCTTAAAGCTTCCAAGATCACCAGTATGCAGCCATGGAGGATATCTATGTTTTTTAACATATGTGTTTGAAATGGGTTACAAATTAGTAGGTTTCCTGGTGGCTTTTTCATAGACGTTTCTTTATGGCTAACCCTATCAATACCCTGGTCTTCCTCAACCCCAAATCTCCACCCTGCTTAAATCTCTCTGCCCCAAGTATCATTCCTCTGTACTCTCGTTGTACTATGTTCTTATATCCATTCCTTTAGGGTATCATCTTAAATGGTCTCTTTATAGTTTTCTGGCTTTCATGGTCCATAATTTTGTTAATAAAATATTTAGTCACTGAAAATGAGTTAGGGAAACAACCAAATTAATGCAAAGGAAATACCAATACAATATGAAAATATGCCAATTTACAATGTAACTAATCTACTAATTATGAAAGCTAAGATATTCAAGACTAAAAGAGTCAATTTTCTCATTTTTCAGAACTTATTTAATGGTACTGATTTTCTATATCTTATAGGTGTACCTTATTATCTCAGAAATTTGCATAATCATAGAATGCTTGATTAAGGAATGGAAGCTTTGCATGTAATGGATATGCGTGCATGATTAGCCGTAGGAGGGGATCTGTAATTATGTGGTGTATAAATATACATCTTTATCTCTTTAAACCTTCACAATAAACATAATAAAAAGTTGACTTTTCAATTTTTTCTAGTTGTAACTTTAAGAACCAAAAAATAGGTGAAGGTAAAGAAAACCATAGGTATTTACCACAATCTTCTGAATGGTAAGTTTCCAATATAACAAAATTAATATCTTATATACATCATATTATATTAATATACATTAATGTAGACATGCATCATCATATCAGTTGTATTATTGCATTATAGTATATTATAACATTAATAATTATATATTAATATAGAAATATATTAATGTGTATATACAATGTATATCTGATATTAATTTCATTGTTTATATATATATACATATATACACGTACATATGGTGTGTGTGTATGCGTGTGTGTATGCGTGTGTGTGTGTGTGTGTGTGAGAGAGAGAGAGAGAGAGAGAGAGAGATTTTTGGAAATGTAAACAGAGTTTCCAGTCTCTAGTAATGAGAGCATAACTCAGAATTTCGCTAGGCAGTTTAGCATAAAGGACCACAAAAGGGTGTAATTTTTCCTTGGCTTAAAGCTGCAAATGCCCTTAACTCTGCTGACAATTTTATTCTTGCTGAAGGCCAGAATGTTGAATTGTTAAAGCCAAAATATCTTTGGTTTTGCCCTGGCCTGAAGCCACATATGCCAGAAAAGAGGTCAAGTCTTTTATTTCTTTTCCCCTAAAGTTGTTTCCCTTTTCTGAAAATCATANTGAGGACAGGACTGAACTGGGAAGCATCCAGACACCTGGAATGGTAAATGGACTGACCAGCTCATGCCCCTGTCCACGCATCCATCCAGTAAAGCCTTAGGAACTCTGAGTGACATTCCACTCTCTGGGAATCACTGCTACTAGATAAGAGTTCTGTCTTCTCTCTCTTAAGCCAATTACAGTGAAATATTTCCTTCTAAAAGCCCCCTCTATGATCTCGAATTCCACACTTTAAATTAATAGGACAAGAATTCAAAAACTTAGGATGGCCAAGGTGACTGTTGACTTTCTAGGCTCACCAAAAACAGAGAAAGCCTTCCTTGCTATGGAGAAAATCCCCCAAATTTTCTGTATGTCCAGGTACTTCGGGTTGTTATTATGGAACATCCAGATCAAGAAAAATGCAGATCATAAAAGTGTAGTTCTCTTAGTTCTTTTCNTTTAACTGAAATCAGTACAGGAACATCCTTTTTGTTAAAAGCTTCCATTTGTGTATACATATTACACATTCTGATATGTTTCAAAACAATATTTTTATTCAACTATGACACCAATTTTTACCATATCCATCCTCTATACCTTCATATTTCAGGCCCCTCCACAACCTTCTAGTCCACTTTTTTTGAACAGAAGACTCCTACACTGGCCAGGGTTTTCTAAAGGAACAGAGACAACAAAATGTACACACACACACACACACACACACATACACACACACGTAAAGAACCTGCTCAGCCCGCTAGACTGAATTCCTCTATGCAAATGGTCAGGATAACTGCCAGAGAGACCCTAGTACATACCATAAGGACAAAAAAAAGCAAGGTTCTAATGACAGCAGCTGTGACAGTGGTACTTTGTGGCCCTCACCAGTGGGAAGTGAGGTCTGGTCAGGCAAGAAGTGGCACTGTTTTCCTTCATACCTTTCCTCTCTAGGCCTCCTGAAGAAAGTACAGCCCATTCTCAGTAATAGTGTTTCCAGCCTTTATTTCTCCTTCCAGGATTTTCCCTACAGACCCATGTCAATGAATTAATTTTTAGTAATTTCACAGACAATCAAGTTCACAATCAAGATTCCCCATCAATCTTCCTTCAATTTCATGTCATATGATTGTGTGNGTGTGTGTGTGTATACACCTGTGTGTGTAAATAAGTAAAATCTNAGATCCTTATATGAAGGAAAATGTGGGACAATTTGTCTTTTTGAGTTTATTTCACTTAAATGCCTTTGCCCTATGTTTATCTCAACCCTGTTTCATAAATAATAATGTAAACTTCATACTTACCAATTTCACACAAAAATATAGCTACACTTAAATAAATTTCTATATAATACTTAAAAAGATAATCAAATTTGGAGTTCAGTCTGCGCTAATCATTAAACACACTGATTATTATAAAGAATCATAAATTATTTTATGAGCCTATTTTTTTCTGTATTTTTTAGTGTCTACTTTGGCATGTATTCCATTACATACGTTGAGAAGAAAACATTGGATATCATTAATAATAAAACTCTTCCTTTATTAAATAATTCTGAGAGATGACACAGGGGACACAGTATATTCGTTATGTGCTATGCCTATTTTTAAAAGTCAAATTACTTTAAACATCACCTAACTTGCCTAACTTTATATTATCAAAAACTCTTATTTAGTTGATTTTAAGAATTGAAGACTGCCAGTAATGTTTTAACATGGGTCTGTGGGGGAAATCTTGCTTACAAACAGAGCCATCAGAGGGCAAGAAAGACTGTTGTTATTTTTGCCAAATTAAATTTCTTGCCATTTGGGTTAAGATTATCAATATACCAAAATTTAAGAATACTACAAATCTGAATTTTATCACAATCATTGGACCAAACAGAATAAGATGAGAGCAGGCATTATGAATAAAATAAAAGAGTGAGAGATATTAAATCCATGAAAATTAATGAAAAGTTGAAGTATAAAAGAGGTTTGCCTCCCTACAATGTTCATTGGATTAGAAAGGAAAAACAAATAACTCCAAACTTTTCCCAAAATATTTGTTGAGTATTTTTTAATCAATAAATGACCCTCAATAATCAATTGAATTTACTAAGTTCTCCTATAAGTTTAAGAGACATGACCTTATAATAATACTTCATACATGAAGAAATCACACAGATATCTGACAAACATTGTAAAGCACACACACACATAGACACACACACACACACACACATACACACACAGAACTCGTCCTCCATGAGTATCTAAATATAATTTTATTTTTCCTCATTTTCTTTGGAAATTCTCAATATAATACATTTTATTTTTGCCTATCTTATTTTTTGTAACTGTTAAGGAGTAATGCATTACTTGCTGTGTCTGGGGTACTTGCATTATTATAAGTAAAATACTTTGACTCATAGAATTTATAGACTCATAGAATTATGTCCTTTTCTGTTTTTAATAGGTAAAGTGCACATTAGTCCACATATTATAACTGCATATCTCACACAGTTATAGCTTTTACTTCAAAATAATTTCTTTCTCAAATATATGATTTTAAAATAATATGCAATATACTTGAAGATTAAAGCCTGTCTTTTATAGGTAAAGCTTGTATTTATTGATACTCTAATACTGAGAGTGTACTGCTTTCAGAAAAGTGAATTATTTATGGTGCCCATACTATGATTTAGACCTCTGAATCAGCTCTAGGAGGAATAAAATCCAATACATAGCCTTAAGTCTATACAAACTCTACATGAACAATTTGCCACGGAATCCAGTTCTATAAAGTTATTTCATAGTAATTAAAAACTCAGTGATAACTCTTCCTCCACATAATTCTATTTGACTTCAACAAGTTTTAAAACTTTTCTATGATCAAAGTACAAGGTTTTTAGAGTATAAGGTTAGGTCTTATGCTATGAATGAAGTGTGTGTGACCAACTATTCCTTCCTTGATGTGAAATTCTGCTCTGTGTATTCAGCACATTAGTGTTTATTTGAAATGGGTGACAGATGTATTAGAAAGAGCACAAGGCTTGTGATTGAAATCTTGCATCCAATTCTCAAAGCTCAGAGATCTTCAGCAAGTTTTTCAATTGCTTTGAGCCTTGGGTACTTAAGGGAAAATTCTTAATCTCAAAATGTAAATGCATGAGTATGTGTTGTGTAGCTAGCATAATTGAATAATCCAANCAAGTTGACTGGAAAAGGATAACAAATAAACGTCAGTTATTCTTCATTTTTCTTAGGTTGATAGTATAAAAATATATTTAAAACAATACAGTATTGTAAAGGCACAAAGGAAAATTAGAATGTCCTAGACAATTGGAATGCAGATACAAACTATTTACATGCCTACTTTAATAAACAAATCTTCTGAAATTTAGAAGAANANTTATTTATAAAAATTCTTCAAAAGAAAACTGTGAAAGCAAAAATGTTTTGAAAACAGTGTTTTTAAAATCTACACGCTTTCAAGTCTTTGTATTATCAGTTATTTTGTTCTAAATTCATATATGTAATTTCAGAACATAAATATCTTAAGAAGAAAAATGTGGATTTCATCAGTATGTGTGATGGTTATGTGTATATGTGGCAGAATAGGTATGTAGTGTATATATGTGTTGCATGTGTACAAGTGTATGCATTTGTGGATGTATGGAGTAATAGAAAGACAAATCTTTGTGTATGTCTATATGCACATCTCCAAAGAATATTGACTGAGAGAAGAAAACTCATTCTGAAAGCTTGCAGGACCATTGTATCATCAAAGTTGTTGGAATAAACAGAAGGAAAAAGGAGAGAGCCAGTTCAACTCCAGAATTCNCTTTCCTTTCTGAAAATGATGCTCCCTCTGTTGCAGATCTGAGTCACCATGAACTTCACACTGAAATGGAAGTGATCGCCTATGACTGNGAGACAAAATAAACCACTCCTTATTAAGTTGCTTTTTGTCAGGTATTTGGATGAAGAAACAGAAAAGGACTAATACAAAAAACTGGTACTGGGAATGTAGCTATTGCTTTGATAAACCTGTCCATGTGGAATGTCAAAAAATTAGAAGCTGTGGAATAACAAAGCCCTAGAAAACTTTAAACACAAATTAATGGGAAATTCTGGTAGTAAATTAGAAGATTGCAATTACAAGAGAAATTCAGCAAAAAAGACTGTGTTTATGAAGAACAAAAAATATTGGCATACATCTGTGGACTTGGTACTTGGCAGGTGGAAGCAGGTGGGTCATGTGTAGTGGGTTCACATGATACACATCTCAAAAATAAATAAATAAAACTCTGATAATTAAGTATTAGGGGAGAACAAGAACTGTACAGGAAACAGGGCTGTAAGTCATTGATGTTGTATTCTGACATTAAAAAAAAATATTTTCCAGTTTCAAATAACTCTGGATTTTTGAATTATAACCTGTATTTATGTTCAAGATATCTGTATATTATTTCTCCTGCAGTCGTACATCAAATGTTTTTCCATTCAATAAATAAATAAATAAATAAATAAATAAATAAATAAATAAATAAATAAAAATTAAAAAGCTAGCTGAATTCTGCCTGGGTCCTGAATATTTGAGCAAGGATGAATTAAAAAGTAGGAGGTTAAAGTGTTTGTTGGAAGAAATCTCAAGATATCAGACAATACTACATTCTGNCTGTGGCAAGGTTTTTGCACACAGCATTTACCCAGGTTTAGAATCAAAATGACTCAAAAGGAAAGCAGAAACATAGAAGATAGGTAGTTTGGCAAGGAAAGGAGTCATTAATGTTGCAGACAAGACAGGTACAGCATCTGTAGTTTTTAAGTGGTACAGTCAAAAAGAAACCACAGATTGCAAAAGAACAGCAGAAAAGTAGTCTTGAAGGCATGGCTCTGCTTGCTTCAAAAGTGATGGGGTGAAACTGTAAATTCATTTGCAACATTTTCATTAAGAGCAGGATGACTGAGCAGAGAGAGCCTCAAGGGCTTCCTACTCTGGCAGGGTCACTAAGAAGAGTTTTTCCCANGTTTAACCTCAAATGCACTCAGAGACTGTATTTTAGTTACCTGNGCCCGTTCTGTGACAAAATACCTTAGAAAAGTGATTGACAGAAGATGTGGGTGAAGCCTATGCCAATGAGAAAGTTTGGGTGATAGAGCCGGAGGCATCCAGTCATATTTTATCTTCTATCAGGATGCAGAAAGCAAGGTCTGTGNTCTACTTCTTCCATCCTTTTAGTTGGAGAATTCCCAGGAATTGTTCCATTCATATTTAGGGTAAGCCTTACTATTTCAACTTAAATAATACCTTACAGATAGGTACAGAGATTTTTTTCCATGTTGACTCTAAATCCTATTAAATTGACAGTCACGATTATCTACCAAAAAAACTGATTCTTGTACACTTGAAACCCAAACCTATCACTTGTAAGCCACAAACTTCCACATCTTTCTTTAAGGTCATAGTCATTTCACAGTAAAAATTATATATATACATATATCTTATATTTACATATATATATACATTTTTTACAACTTAAAATATCCCTATTGTCTTTAAAATTTCTAACACTTTGAGTCTACATTCCAAGTCTTGTGTGATATTGATTGCAATCTTTTAACTTACCCCTTAGCTCCAATAAGATCAAAATTAAGCTACCTTCTTCCTGTACAAAATGATAAATGAAATTCCCACTCCACTTGGAAGAATGGGAACATAGAAAGGAATAACAATACTGTAGGAAGACTNNAGCCCACAGGGAGTATTCTGAAGCTTCATGTCCAGCATTTGGTCTCATGATGGAATCATTTGAGCTCCAAAAGGCTTAAGAAGCCTTGCCCTCCATATAGGCCACTTGAAACAAAAATCTCCCTCTGTCATGCCTGTTCAACTCTGTATATACTTTTCCTTGTTGGATGGCTGGTGGATCTAGAAATTTCAACATCCTGGTGTCTCTATTGATAATTGGGCAATATCTTCACAGCTTTCCACAGTGGCCTCTCAGAGCCTCCTTGCAGGGACCTACCACATAATTACCTGGCCTCGGCAGTTCTGTGGAANCAAAATACAATACTCTATGATTCCTTTAATCTTACATCNTTTATCCCTGCAAAACATGAACTGTATAAATGATGCCACCAAGTTCTGCTACAAGCTTGGAATGGAGCCTGACTACACTGGACCACAGCTGTATCAACATTGGTCTGCTGACCCTGGGGAAACATCTTCTTCTACAGCTATTTTGGGGAAGAATGGCTTCCATTCAATGCCATTCTCATTACAGGCTCTCTTTTCAAGTGAATTATCATTTTCATGATTTGTTGCCTTCTCAGGGCC
>LZPO01118072.1:10504-26589 GCA_001675575.1 Neotoma lepida | reverse complement strand
ATGACCTACCATTAAGATACGTGTCCAGCCCTTAGGTTTGCATCATGGTTGGCTAACATCTTTTTTGACTATTATCTTTGCAAAATTTTACAATACATCACAAAAGAACAGAGACAACATAACCATTTGCTTTGCTGTGTTATGANTGAAAAAATAAGTCCGGGAAGAAGGGACAAGGCGAGTCACTGATCATGGTGGGCATCCTCTACTTCCCCAGTGACCAGATAACACAAGACTAGGAGAGAAGTTTGTGTTTTGTGTTTGTGTTTTATTTAACAAAACCACAGAAAATGAAATTCATGCATAGCAAAGCAAGGACTGCTATCGTTCTTCTTTGCTGCCAGAGAAGGATTAAGTAGTGATGATATACCTATAATAATAGGATATACCTATAATAATAGGATATACCTATAATGGTAAAAATGATTGCTTTTAAAGGATACAAAGAGATCTTTATGTAAGAGTATTCTCTTTTCTTACTCTGTAATTAGCAGTCTTCCGAGCTAATGCTGCATGGAAATAAGGACACGATAATTACCACTAGGGCTCCTAGGCATCAGTATACTACATCAGTGTGATTATAAATAAGTAGGACTTGTTAAATAATCTTAAGTCCAGGCTTAACAGAGGTGCTCTGTTGGGTTAGATTAAACAGGATTACTATAGGGAATTGTTCTAATACACTGTTACCTTCATTTAACAGGTTGCATCCATTATAAATACTATCTGTAAAACCATACAACAATAAGGAGGTTTATGTGACAAAAATAAAGAATCAGAAAGTAATGTATCTGTAGTTTCATTTTACTTTTATCTGAAGCATCAGNTTTTTGAGAAAAGGGTAGAGATGAATGTTTAGAAAGCAGACCTAGCTGCATTGGGTGGTTGCTCTGTCACATCATTTTTCTGTCCTTTTACTCTGGCCATCTTCCCCAAGAGACGATATAATGACATATTTTCCTCTCCATGCAGTAATAAATTGTATATGGTTGTATCCTCATCGGAGTACCTTACAATTTTTAAGTTGCTTCAAGGAAAAATAATGATAAAGCAGGACATTCTTTTCCAAAGTTAATAGCAGAGATGACTTGAGTCTTTTTTCGCCTCTTTCGAAATCCTCCCCATTTTTTTCTCTTAAAAATATTTTTATTTTTAAATTCTCTAACAAAATAATGAGTCCATAGTAAATTTTCAGATGTATTTCATTTTAGTTGACCTTTCAGGGAAAGGCTGTGTTGCTCCTAGTGGCAAAAGGGAGGAAACTCTACTTTGGGCTTCACTGGTGGGGGCCTGTTCCTCACTTTTGTCTGAAGCCCTGTCTTCTTCTCCAAAGAATAGTGTGTCTGAATGAAGCATATGCTATCTATATATCTATAACATATGTTATCTACCGAGCNGTTCTACTAAGTTCTTTTGCTTTTGTGGCTGTGTAATTGGTTTTTGCCTTGGGTCGATGTTCTATTTNTTAAAGTGATGCTCAGCAACTCTGTTTCCTNATATCTTCTTTTAGTCTTCTGCTTTTTATTTATAGGTAGTTTAAGAGATTAGGTGTATTATCAATTGTGATTTCATAAAATGAGAACATTAACAGGATTAAAAATGAGAACATTAACAGGATTGAATCAGCCATGTGTTTGGTCTATGTTTGGATGATAGCTTGTTCTTTCTTCCTAGTGTGCCCCCAATGTACACAAAATGGACGGATATCCCTGTGATGGTACTCAGGTAGGCCACTTACTTTTCCTAAAATTTCCATGGGTGCCAGCATGAGAGAAATACTGAAATTNTCTCTCAATAAGAAGATCAGTTTGAATGGTTCATAATCAATTCAGAAGACCACACTCATGGGCTGTATTTCCCAACTGTATGTTCTTTTTCTGTTGTCTTGAACAGCAGACATTGTTTTCGCTGATGGATATTCATTTTCTCATTTTAGGGAATTTGCTTTGGAGGAAGGTGTAAAACCAGAGATAGACAATGCAAATACATCTGGGGGCAAAGTAAGTTAAGTCATGTGGCTTGATTGTTTTTCCNCACAGTATTGGCGCACTCATTTAAGGACATATGGGCTGGAAGTAAATTGCTAATACTTAATAACTAGAGGCTTCTTAAAACCACTTCCNGATTGGGTAGGAGCACTTTTCTAGAAATTAGAGAAAGGCACCTTCNTCAAGAAGCTGTGGCCTCACAGTTCGTGGCTAGTTGGCAGTGCCTGTGGATGAGACAGAAGGTGCCTTTGCTGCCAGGCAGGCGAACCCACCTGGTGCACAGCTTGGAGAGTAGAGCAGACTTGATTTCAGTACCTCAGCTGAGTGCCCTTGGGCAAAAGATCCCATATGGCCCTTGTATAGCCATATGGGATGGACATGGTCTCTGGGTAGGGTGTCCTTGCCTTAGACCTAAGAATTTTAACTGGAGTTAAAATTCTACTATCTTCTTTAAGCTCCAACTGGCTTTTGTAGTTATAGATGACCTTCTGCTGAGGTAGCTGTCCTGTAAAAGACAAAAATATTAGTGTTATTCTCTTCAAAATTTGTCCTGAGTTTTAAAGGATAATATATAACATTCATATTTAAATAATAATATTTAAATTTTACTAAATCTAAATTTTCATTTAAATGTTGTATTATGTATTTTTCTCAGAATTTCTAGGCAGTATTTTTGGAAGATGTTTTTGTTCTAAACTCTTTAAAAATATTTTTCAGGCAGAGTGTTACTATGTAGCCTAGCCATGTATCCTGGCCAGTTAAACCTTGAATTTGTAATCTTCTTGCCTTAGCTTCCCAAGTGCTAGAATTATAGGCATGTGCTACCATGTTTAGATTATTCAAAGTTCTTTTGAAAGATGATTTGTACCAGGAAAAACTATAAAACATAATTCTTAGCTATCAGAAGTGGTGGCTGGAATCCTTTAGGAAAGGAGCGTGTGTTCTCTGAGTCTCTTGAGAAGCATTGAGATGAGAAAAAAATCGAGTCATTCTAGTTTGTATGCTATCATTTTTTGTGGAATTTTTTATGTCAGGGAAGACTTTTGGGCATGTGACCCAAGTCTAATCATAAAGTTCATTTGTGTTTTATGTATATATGCATATCCTGAGAATAATTTTATATATTATTTTTGGTATTTTTAATGCACCTGCATTTTTACTGAGACTTCTTATATTAGATCAGGACATGGTCTTTACTTTTTAAAAATTATTTGGGGTGTGTGTGTGGTGTGTACGTGTGTGTGTGGTGTGTATGTGTGTGTGCATGTATGTGTGTGTGTGTAAATGTGTGTGTGTATTTGTGTGTGTATGTGTGTGTGTATGTATTTGTGTGTGTATGTGTGTGTGTGTATGTGTGTGGTGTGTACGTGTGTGTATGTGGTGTGTATGTGTGTGTGCATGTATGTATGTGTGTGTGTATATGTGTGTGTGCGTGGTATGCTCATGTATATGTGCAGGAGTGCATGCCAGTGCATCCACAGAAGGCAGAGGAGGACATCAGGTGTCCCGCTCCATCACTCTCCACCTTATTCTCTTGAGACAGGCTCTCACTGGACCAGGAGCTTAGCTGGCAGCCAGAAAGCTTTGGCCATGCTCCTGCCTCTACTCCCCATAGCTCAAGAGTCAAGCGTACAAAGAGTCACGCCTGGCTTTGTACATGATTTGAACCCAAGTCCTCATACTTGCACAGTGCATTTTGTTACTCACTGTGCCACCTCTTCAGCCTAGNTCGTGTAAATTTCTACATATGGTGTCTTGTTAGCTCTTAAAAGGTCTTAGAACATGAAGCATTTCAGATTTTTGATTAGCAATGCTTAACTTGTANTACCAACTGACATTTGATTAATTTACAAAAGTCTTTATTATTTTTTGTTTGGTTGGTTTTGTTGTTGTTGTTTTTCTCTCTTTCAAATAGGATCTCATGTAGCCTAAGATGGTTGAATCTCCTATGTAATGGAGGTGATCTTGAACTCCTAATCCTCCTGCCTCCATCTCTGGATTGCTGAGATAAGATAGCAAGCTTATCCCACCCTCTCTGGCTGGAAAATTATTTTGTTCTAGGAAGGGACTCTGACAGCCAATGCTGGCTTCAGAAAAGACTAAAACCTGCAAAGATAATGGAACTACCTTAAAATGGAAATTTCAGACATTTAGCATGAACCCAATCTCATCTAAAAGCAAAATAGAAGTTTTTTTTTAATAGCAGTTAAGAATTAGTAAACAAGGTGAAATTGTGCTGCTGTTTCTTGAATCTGATTGTGCTGCATAGCTATTTGAATAACATTACCCTTCTTAGTGATAAAATTTCTGATTGAGACTCATGTATTCGGTACTGAGATTAAACTATACATTCAAGGATAGCACCATCCCCTAATTAGTATCCTCACAATCTGTAGCCTAACTCCCCTCAAATATCTATGTATACGGGCTTTCCTGTTTCAAATAAAGTTTCATGGAAGATGCACCCAAGCCATGCCTGTGATATAGTACAACTTTTGTAAGTGATGNTGCAATTCTTGTTCTTGTCATTGATAACACTGTAGTGAAAAGTCCATAAACCGCAGCTCCACTTGCTGCAAACCTGTCAACAGCTCCCGAGTTCCCTCCATCACTAATGGGGACTTCTGTTCTGCTCCAGAGGTCACAGCATCTGACAAGTACTGCTATGAGAAGCTGAACATCGAGGGGACCGAGAAGGGTAACTGTGGAAAAGACAAAGACACCTGGATACAGTGCAACAAACGGTGAATGTTGATGTTAACCCAGATGTCATTGATCATTCCAATTACAAGCATAAATTCTAAGTGGGATGTAAAACATGCTCTCTTGTCTGTTCTCCTCATCTTTCCCAGCATCACAAATCACCCCAATTCTTGACATGCANCTGGACTTCTTTCTTAGGGTCCAGGATATCCTTGTAGTTGCTACACTTTCTCACCTTCATAGGACCTCTCAGCATCTTAAGATTGAGGGAGATTAACTCNACCATCACCAATGCTGTTGAGTGTATTAGCTAGCTCTGACCTTCCTAGACTACCTCTTGTCTTTGCTAAATGTCTTAGTGTTTCACTGTTCCAGGTAGATAAGAATAAGTGACCCCATCTTTCGGCACATTGTCCAAACACGAATCATGATTGTTTTTCCCCTTTGCTCCCTACCATTTATGTGAATTTATTCTTTCATTTCCATTGTTATTGTCATTAGCACAGATAAGCCCTATAATTTAACTACTACAAAAATCCCTTGAGTTTTCTCTACTGGCATTCTCAAGTATACTATTACCAGAATAATCTTCTTCTAAATCCTTTTGAATATGTCAATTCTTTGCTCAAATTTCATTAGCTCCCCATAGCTAATTAACAGAATAGTGCTTATCATATAGTGAACATACACTGTGTGCTAAGTACTTCATCTCACTTTGATGAGCCTGACAAACATCATGACAGCTATGACAGATGAAGAAACCAAAGCAAAATCAGTGTCTGTGCCCAAGNTCCTGTAACTAGGACTAGAAAAGGAATTACTATCTGGTATTCTGGTTTCAGAATGCTCTCTTAATTTTTCTGCTGAAAGTCTGTGGTCATAATTAACAAATAAAATGGAACCCCAGGGTGGGCACAGTAGTGCAGACCCTTAATCCCAGCACTTGGAAAGCAGAGGGAGATGGATCTCTGTGTCGGCACAGTGAGTTCCAGACCAGGACTACATAGTGAGACCCTGTCTCAAAAGGGTGGGGACAGGAGAGCAGGAAGAACCCAGCCAGGCACTTCCATGATTTGTGNCAAACCACATTTTTTTTCTCCTTTGTTCCTCCGAAGTCTAGCAACCTTACTATTCTTAATATCTCCAGCACACTGCCCTGTATTAATGTGTTTGTTTGAACTATTNATTCCTTAGAAGTAGTCTTTACATCTACACCAACACCAGTGAAAAATTCATCCATTTTTCAAGGCCATTTGGGAAACACTATCTGTTTAAATTATCTCCTGATTGGCTCTCCCAGTTGCCCTCTGAACTCTCCCAGGTACAGACCTTGTGCTATTCTCATGGCCCTGGTCCTCAGCTCTTTATTTTGTACATACTTATGCATGTGTTGTGTCTTCTNACACAGTGGAATTCCCTTGAGAATAAACATCACATCCCGATTTTGTTATAGATTCTAAATTACAAACATTATTTTTCATGAANAAAACTAAAAAAGACTTGAATATTTCTTCTAAATTTTGTTTATAAGATATAAATATATTTAGAATATAATTTTATATTTGCATATATTTCAATGTTTAAATTACTTTTAAAGAATAAATTAATACAGTTTATATATTAGTGATAAATATAGGTACCAATTTTTCTCTGTTATCCATTATATAAACTCTGATATTTCCATAGGTGATTTTGCTGCTATGTTAATCATGGTTTTTTTTGTTGTTGTTGTTTGTTTTGTTTTGTTTTGTTTTGTTTTTTGAGACAGGGTTTCTCTGTGTATAGACCAGGTTGGCCTGAAACTCACAGATCCACCTGCCTATGCCTCCCAAGTGCTGGAATTAAAGGGGTGTGCCACCACCATCCAGCTTAGTGTTTATAAGATTTTTATTTAGATATATGTTATCATTATTGATAATTAAAATGTGTGTTAAAAGAATATATAAAGCAGTACTTTAATCCCAGCATCTTATCTGTTAATTTCTAAACACACATGATGTGCTTGGAAGGGTAGTGAGGCTATATGGCTGAGAGTCAAGTGAGCAGTAGATTTATCTCCTCTTGGGTTTGGGGAGACAGGTTACAGAAGCAGCTATATTGCTCATGCAAAGTTCATTCACTTACCCAACACTAAACAAGTTTATCATATCCAGCAGTACACTGTATGGAAATCATTCTGATAAAATGTGTATTTGATGGATAATTTTCTTTAAACAAATATTTGAGCTGATAGGCAATAAGAGACAAGCTGGGAAGTTTTTAGGATTTTGGGTCACCAGTTGGAGTTTTAGAGAGGTCAATTTTGAGAGCAGGAGGCAAACTGGCATGGGCTTGTTTTACTTTGCTTAGCATACATATAACTAATGTAGCAAATGGATAATAAATACTAACAACAGAGAAGACTTTACTCCAAAAGTATAAGCTTCCTTTTGTCTTTGGGGAAGAGATCAAGTCAATAATTGGTATTCTTTTAACACAGGGATGTGCTTTGTGGTTACCTTTTATGCACCAATATTGGCAATATCCCAAGGCTTGGAGAACTTGATGGTGAAATCACATCTACATTAGTTGTGCAGCAAGGAAGAACATTAAACTGCAGGTAATTATCTAACCATTCTATGATTGAATTCGTCACTTTAATTCCCAAGAACACAGCTTGGACCTGCTACTCTTTCCAGTGTATGTGCAAGTTCATAGCGGGAACATGAATCTAGTTCATAAAGGTGACTGAGTAAATCCTAACCTAAAAGAAATGAAAAGTATTTAAAATGATGTGTGCAGACTATTATGTCGTGGCTGGAATTATGTGTAGTTGCTCAGTAAAATCCTCCAGGTTTTGGCTTGCATTTCCTTCTAAGGACCACTAGGACTTCACATAACTGCTTATTTTGCTTATTTCTGCAGTCCCACAGAATTAAATTTCCTTTGGCTTATATATCTGCAGGAAAGCACAAAAATGGAGTAGAGGCAGTGACAATCCATGTCTGGAATATGTGCATATGAATGGCTGTGTGACTTACACTCAAGGGAGGCTTTGGAGAAAGTTGAATTCGTAGGTCAGTAAGAGGGAAAGCTGAAACCCAACCTGAGATGTCTNGTAATGTCTCTGAAGACCGAGGAATTAGCAGCATAATCTGCTGTTCAAGGAGAGATTAGATGAGCCTCAAGAAAGGTTTTTAGATAAAGAGGCTATATGGAAGTTTGGGGAAAGAAAGCAAAAGAAAAAAGGAGCATAATGCACAGACTCCTTTTGTGACTCAGCCACAAAGGGGCTAGCTTACCCTTCCACTGGAGATTCAGGCTTTGCTTCCACAGAGAATAAAAGAGAATGATCCTAAGTTGAAGGGTTGATATCACCGTCATGTGGAAGTGATTCAACCTTGGGGAATGCTCACTGAGAATGCTCTGGAAGGTCCAGTTATCNGTGTGGTCATTATTGACAGGCATACAAAGAAAGTCTCTAACATGAAAAACCAGA
This sequence comes from Neotoma lepida, assembly GCA_001675575.1. Taxonomy (NCBI): domain Eukaryota; kingdom Metazoa; phylum Chordata; class Mammalia; order Rodentia; family Cricetidae; genus Neotoma; species Neotoma lepida. The sequence goes on along the minus strand of LZPO01118072.1, from coordinate 18,420 downwards.
GTGAACAGAAAACCCCAAGAGACTTTTTATCATGAAANAAAAAAATAATGTTCTACTTTAATCAAATAGACCATGGAAGAAAAAGATTCTTTTGGATTAAAATATAACAGCAAAAGTGAAGCTTAATAGTTGAAATTGTCTCCCTAGAAGAAGGGCAACAACAAAGAAAAGAAACTGTCTACCTTTCTGTCTTTTTGTCTGTCTGTCTTTTTGTCTGTCTGTCTGTCTATCTATCTATCTATCTATCTATTTATCTATCATTGCTTCTGTTTTCCTGGGGAGCCTTAACCAATATATTTACAAATATAAAAAAATAAAGCAAACTTGTTTTTACTTAAAAAAGAAAGAAATAGAACAATGAGGACGAACTCCCCAGCTAGACTAGACATAAAGAAGAACAGAGAGAGAGTAAGGAGGAAGTTGTCAATCAGTGACATCAGCTACAGCTGTAAACTTCATTATAGAAATTGAGCACTGTGGGGCAGAGAAGAGTCATCACATTTTACCGAAGAGGCTTAGGAATTAGAGTGGCTTAAAGTTTGTCACCAGGAGTCGAGGAAATCAGAAGACACTGGACAGTTATTTATAAATTAAAATTTTGTATCAGACCCAAGCCAGGGCTCCTAGAACACACCTCTGATCCCAGCACTCAGAAGCTGAGGAAGGAGCAGGATGGGTTTGGGATGAGCAGGACTACATAACAAGATGCTGTCTTAAAAAAAAATCAGATACACTTTGAGACTAGAAAGTGACATTTTAGCATNCAGATTTCCCTAAAACGTATTCTCCTACANTTCTCTTCAAAAAGTTAATGAAACAATTATACCCCATATAAGTGAAGATTAAACAAAGGAAGAGAAAGGCAAGGTATAGAGGAAGCAGGGTCTTCCCCTTAGAGACAGCATCATATAGAGGCTGATGGTGAGAGCAACCCAGGGTTTACAGCTCTGTGCCAGGTACAGGGCAAAACCAAAACAGACAGGAAGGAGCTGGTGGGGACTCTAGGAGAGATGTCCCCAGGAAGATGAACTGATACTCAGCTGCATTTTCAGTGGGTTTAACAGCCAGAGAGTTTGGGTTAATTTTGTATTCAAGATGCAAAGTAAAAATAAATAAATAAATAAATAAATAAAGTAAAAATAAAATAATTTTTTTTAATTAAAAAAATTAAAAAATAAAAATAAATTTAAAAAAGATGGAAAGTAGACAGATGAACAGCCAACAAATAAAAGAATAATATAAGGTAAGACAGAAAGTAATTCAGAAAGTNAAAGAGTTTAATCATTACACTTGTTTAACTAAATAGCATTTACATAGTTATAACAATGTATATATTTGTTATTGATTAAATAAAGTTTATTATGAAAGGATATGGGAAGGAGAAAATGCATATAGGACTATCAAGGGAAAAAAGAAGATATATTCTCTTTTTTATATGGAGAAATTAATTGATAATACCTATGGTTGAAAAATAAAAAAAAATTAGTATACTATAAACGTTTTTGAGGCATAAAAATAGCAAAGGATCAATAGTGTAGAAAGTGGTTCTCTCCTAGGAAATCTGTGGGCAGGGNTGACTGCTTTATTTCATTTAAGAACTGAATTTATCCAATGCTGGGGAAATGACTCAGTTGGTAAAGTCTGATATTTAAACATTCCTAGTACCAACAACACCCTAGTAAAATATTTGAACACATTAGTGTGTACCTCTAAGCCTAGTGCAAGGTACAAACACAGATTCTTAAGGCCTGCCGGCCAACCAATCTAGCTGAATCTGTGAGCTCCACGTTCAGTGGGGACCACCTTTCTCAAAGAATGTGGAGAACAATTGAGAAAGGACTTCCAGCCTCCACACATGTACACATTCCTACCCACATGCACACAGGGACACACATGTGTACAAACACATGAATACAAACATGGACACAAAACACCAGCTCATGTATGTGTCTCCACATGCACAAATAATTTTGATAAAAATTAATATGGAAATTTTTGGACTAGCATTGACAAGGTATCATATGAAAATATTGTTATACATATATACAGTTTCAACTTGTGTTGCTATTTTACTTAATTCTAAGAGAAAACATGTGAGCATGCTATACTGAGCAGTGAATACAGTGGTTTAGTCATTCCCATAGAATTTGCACATATACCATGTTTGGGAGCATTGTAAATCAAACCCAATTCCAATCCTTATTTGAAACACATTTGAAATCTTGAAGCCTACTTAGTAAACCAATTAGACTTGCACAAAGTATCCAAGGAAAAATAATAGAGCTAGCTCAGTTCTGGCCCTTTCTGTAATAATTTTGTTTAAATTCTGTTAAATTTTAAATTAATTTAATTAATTTTATTTAATTAATTAATTAATTTTAAATTAAATTAAATTTGTTTAAATTCAGAGATAATATAGTTATCTCTGAAAAGAGTTAGATCAAAAGTTTCTATTACTTTCTACACTTACAATATACTTCTTGGTGTGATGACATATACCTATAACCCTGGAATATGGAAGATGGAGGCCAGAGAAGCAAAAGTTCAGGACAGTTTTGTTTACATTAAGAGTTTTACACCAGCCTGGGCTACATAAAATCCTATCTCAATGAAACAAACAAACAAACAAAAAACAAGTAATTAAACATCCTTTGGCTACTGGCTTTTATGAAATNATAAACAAGAAGATCAGAGAAGGAATATTTCCTGCTTTTAGTTTTATGCTCAAGATGAATGTGAATTAATGGAATCCTGTTTTCTTTTTCCTTCCAATTTATTTTTAGTGGTGGGCATGTTAAGCTTGAAGAAGATGTTGATCTTGGCTACGTGGAAGATGGGACGCCCTGTGGTCCTCAGATGATGTGCTTGGAACATAGGTGTCTTTCTGTGGCTTCCTTCAACTTCAGCACTTGCTTGAGCAGTAAAGCAGGCACTGTTTGTTCAGGAAACGGAGTAAGTGCCAAAGCCTCACCTTGGAGAACCATTCATTTCTCCTATGTTACAGAAGTAGATCTAATCCTGTAATAACTCCTTAATTATGGGCAATGTGATTATCCATGTTTCTGGTTGGCATGTGAACACTGATCAAAGCTACTTGAATATTTTTGCTGTATAGTCGAGAAAGTCTGATAATAAGAAAACTGGTAATTTTCCTAATCAAATTCTTCTATCTTCCTTTCTTATGTTGAGAGGATGCCATATAGTATAATGACAGGTTTTCTGCAAGTGATTTAGGAGATGGATTTTAGCAAACTATAATGGAATTTTTAAATTATTTTATTATTATTATTGCTATTTTTTTTTTTACATCTTGACCACAGTGTCTCCTCCTTTCTTTCCTCTCAGTCCCTCCCCCAACCCACTCTGCCCTCCCATCCACTCCTCCACCATTTCTATTCAGAAAAGGTCGAACTGCCCACAGATATCAATAAAAATGGCATGTCAAGTTGCAGTAAGACTAAGCACCTCCCCTCATATTTAGGTTGGGCAAGGTGACCCAGGATGAGGAAATGGTCCCAAAAGCTGGCAAAAGAGTCAGAGACAGCCCCTGCTCCCAGTGTTAGGAGTCCCACAAGAAGATCAAGCTACACAAACTGTAAAGTGGGGAATGAGGAAAGAAGAGTGAGCCAAATATTTAACTACTTAGATCATCTGGGTACAGCTGAATCAGCACTGACTGTAAATAACTGTTATAGCCACACTGGAGATAACAGCAAAGGTTAAAACTTGGAAATAACAAAATCTTCAGGGGAAGTGCTGTACATGGATGAACAGAAAGAGTGGTACTTTTGACACTTTAATTCTATTCTNTCAGAATTGGGTATTGGATGGCCTGGGTCTTATTTAAGTTGTAAGTCCTCCATGAATGAACCCCCATGGATATATCCAGTTTTCTCATTTTCAGTAGGAATGGCTTACCAGCAGTTGTTTTGATTTTTGTTGTTGTTCTTGTTAGCATGTGCTGTGGTTTTCTTTTTGCTGGCATTACAGAATCTTTGAATTGCTTGTTTTATCCAGGCTGACAGTCACAGGGTCTCTTTACTTTAGAAAGTAGCCAGTTGTCACTATTGCCAAAGAACAGGAAATCTTATGGCACATAAGAAAGAGAACACAAATAGTTGTGTAACTCTGCTGCAGTAATGTAAGAGGGATTGTTTTACCTCCTTCCCGTAATCACTAGGAGGACTTAGGGAAATAGTTCTTGTGGGGCCAAAAAAATGAGTAATGAAATCACCTTTTTATCATCCTCCTAGTGAATTTTAAATATGTGCTAAAACAAATACGGTTTTATCTAGTAATGCTTAGTTTAACAGATTAATAAGAGTAAGATAATGTAAGATTATATATAGCATAAAAATAATTTACAATAATCATTTGTTAAACAGAGGTATGTATTATCCTATATAATCAAAAATGTTTTATTATATGTGTATATGGTATATGTGTGTGCACATACATGCTGTGAGATATGTGATCGTCAGATAACATCTTGAAGGAGTCAGTTCTCTCCTTTCCTGTATATGGATTCCTGGGACTGACTAGGTTATGAGGCTTACATAGCAAGTGTTATAACCACTGAGTCATCTTATCAGTCTCCTACATGTTTTTAAATTGTAGTAACTCAACTGCGTATATGGCAAAAAGCAAAAATCAGGATGGAAGTATTCTTTATGGATATCATCAAAGACTGTGTGTAGTAATTTTGAGTTGGGGTTTATTTGCTTCTCTGTAACAGAGAACTGATGTTTCTGTTGGCTCACCTCTGGATTTTAGGTTTGCAGTAATGAGCTCAAATGCGTGTGCAACAGGCACTGGACGGGTGCTGACTGCAGCACCCATTTTCCTCACAATGATGATGCAAAGGCTGGCATCACCCTGTCTGGCAATGGTAGGTATCTACCTTGGTGTTCTGTCATATTTATATATAACAAAAGAGGAGTTTACTCTATGTACATTTGTATTTGAGATTTTTATCATAACTCAAAAATAANTGGTGTCTATGTAATAAGGGGGGAGTCTACCTTGTGAAACAAATCATTTTCATTAAATTGTAAAGATTTGTATCACNAAGTATAATTTAGCCTACTGACTTTCCCTTATTCTGTCCTACTTCAGAGATTTTTCAAATGTTATGATTACCTGAGGCTATGAACAAACCCTAGTATCTTTAATTGGTCTAATTTGACAATCTCATGTGTGTATCTAGGATATTCTGTCNCACCCATCCCTCCTACACTCCCTCACCCTCCTCTCACTCCCAGCAACCTCCTCCTTGTTCCCATCAAGTTCTCACATGACCTTTTCATGCCTTTTTTGTTGTGTTTTTATTTTCTAACATTTCTTTGAAATTAAGAAAGTAGAGTGGTGTCTCAGTGGTTAAGAACNCTTGTTGCTCTTGCAGAGGACCCAGGTTCAGTTCCCAGGACCCACATGATGGGTTATAGCTATCCATTAACTTCAGTTTCAGGAGATCTGACACTCTTTTCTCACATCGTCGGGCCCCCGGCATGCACATACTATATATACATATTGTCGGGCCCCAGGCATGCACATACTGTATATACACACAGACAAAACACTCATACACATAAAATAAAATCATAAAAATAAAGTATTCAATTTAAATGGATCATTACATAGTTTTGAACTGAATATATCAGAATGAGTTGATTTTTAAGTTTTTAAAAATATTCTTTGTTATAGAGTCTCATTTCTATAGTCTAAACTTTGAGAAGCATAGAAGCAATGCAGTTGGCCAAGGTGATAAGGATTGAGGACATGGGTCAGACATGACAGGAGGGGCAGTTCTACAAACTTGAACAGAGAAAATTAAGTGTGGGCAGTTAAAGAAGAGTTCACACTTTGGAGATAGTATTCCTGTAAACAGTTACATCATTTCATTCTTGTGGCTCCTTCTGTGTGGAATAATACTCANTTCCCAATGTTCACCCACCTCCCAAGGGTGAGAACAAACAAATGTACTCATCTAAGTCATTTATACAGGTTTGAAATCTAAGTAACATGACTTTAATAAAACCTCAGAATGATTAAAAATTTGATGTCCTCAAATAGCAATGGTAAATGGTAATATGACACTTGTTCCCAAGGTCAGTGTNAACACGAGTGTTTATAGTACCTGGGTCTCAGTGGCTGTTCAAAAGACATTAATTAGAAGTGGTCGTACAGGTTTATTGATCCCTGTTTAAATCCCTGGAAGAACAGGAAGGGTGGGCAGACATGCTGAGTCTTTGTGTAAAAAGGCCAGAGCCTTTTACATATCAGATATTGTTAGTGCAATGATTACTCATGTCACTGATTTTCCCCCTTGTTTTCCCTTCTAGGTATTGCTGGCACCAATATCATAATAGGAATAATTGCTGGCACCATTTTAGTGCTGGCCCTCATAATAGGAATAACTGCTTGGGGATATAAGTAAGTCAATTTTTTTAAGTATTATTACTATAAAAATTTACTTTAAAATATTTTGATTAAGGGCTAGAGAGGTGGCTGGGCAGTTTAAAATGCCACTGGCTCGTGCAGAGAATTCAGTTTTGATTCCTGGTACCAGTCTTGGTGGCTCATAAACCCATGTGCCTCCCGTTCCAGGGTATCTGGCACCATCTTCTAGCCTCCTTGGGTACCTTGCACACTCGTGCGTGCACACTCGTGCGCGCGCGCGCGCACACACACACACACACACACACACACACACAATTAAATGTCAACTGGAAGGTTGTATGTTGTTCCCTTTGTATTTGTATTGACAGTCAGTCTGTCCAGTAATCAGAGATTACCCACCCTTGGTATGGTTAGAAGTAATGATAATTTATTACATTTTAGATTTTGATACAACTCTTTTCCTTTTCTGAAAATATTGAATGTTGTTTTATGATCATTGAAGTGACTCAATCTTAATTGTTAGTGAATGCATGTGACATCTATACATCACATTAACAGCAAAGCCCCTTTGTCCTCATAGCCATTGATATATATGAGTTTCTTCCTGTGAAGAACAGACTCTTGTGAGANTCAGCTTTTTCAAAAAATTCAGTTTCATCTGCAAAATTCAGGCGCCTAATTCCTTCTTAAGCTTCAAAGCTCATTATATAATTTTTGTTTTAATTTTTAAAAGTTGAGAGTCATCTGCTTTTGAATATTTAATAGCCTCAGACATTTGCTAAGTAAATGTTTGAAAACATTNATATAGTTAATACTTTAAATTTCCCTTTTGAATACTTATAATGTAAATTTTTCTTTAGTGTTCTAGTAACTAATGTTATGGCTTAAATGTAGTGTAAACTTTTNATTCTTCAGTTAGGTTGTCACTGCTGGGGCAAATACCTGAGGAAACAGCTTAAGAAAGGCTCGGTGTAGCTTATGTTTGAGAGGTTCCTGTTGTCATGTGACCCTGTTGCTTTGGGCCTGTGCAAAGGCAGAAGAGCATNTTGGGGAGCATGTGACAGAAGAAAGCTGCTCACCAAAGAAAGAGCTCACCACCCACCATATTAGGTCCTCNGGCCCCAAAACTATTGAGCTATAAATCCAGAAATGGATCGATCCATTGATGGGGTCAGAACTCCCATAACCTGATTCCCTTCTAAAGACCCCAATTTTAAGCACTGCTGCATGGAGACCACACATTCAACACACCTTTTGAGACNTTCAGATCCAAACTATAATAGTTCTCTTTCATGTTTCAACCTGTTGTCTCTGGTAATGTCCCAGTCAGTGCCCCAACCTGGGGTTTTCCTTTTGGAAGACCTGCACTATAGATGTTAGCCTCATTTCATAGCATAGTCCCTTGTGGATCANATGCAGATCACAAAATTGGGAATTAAAATAGTTTGGATTTGGGGATGGAGAGATGGCTCAGCGGTTAAGAATATATACTGCCCTTACAGAATTCATTTCCCAAC
>LZPO01118071.1:4768-24461 GCA_001675575.1 Neotoma lepida | reverse complement strand
GAATAAAAACGAGATACACTTCTTGTCTCCATGTGTTTGCTCTTCCCTATTGATCAAGGGTAAAGTTTGCCTTGTCCAGACACTTCAACTGAGTGATAGTCTTTCTTTGCAACAACAAACATATTTCTATCAATACTGCTAAGAATATATAAATAGCAATTTCCTAGGTCTCATATTATACTACAGGTTACGTGATACTGCCATTGCTGGAGGCTTGCAAAGGTTACATAGAATTCTGATTTCTTTCTTTTCCTACAATTTACTATAATTACTTCAAAATAAAACTTAAAAATAAAACAGTCCTAAGTATAAGAACCTGACATGGAATCTGTATCTGCCTGATTCTTAATGTGTGCTATTTCCCTGCCAGCTAAGATGATACCTATTACAACTTCTTTTATTAAAACACACACNTAAGTGCAACTTCCTAGAAGGAAGAATAAAGAGGAGACTTCTCTCAGGTAACATTTAAGGAATGTCAACAAATACTTGATTAAGAACTTTAAAATATCGAATCCTTCCATTCAGAACTATAAAGATCGCTTGTTTCAATATACTAATGTGGTAATGAAAGAACTTTGGCAGTCAGGCAGAAAGTGACGGCAGGGCAGCTTTGCCACCTTGACTGGAAGCCCTGCCTCTTGCTAGAGGTGGATCTGGAGTTTTCTGTCATGTTTCCTTGTACACCTGAAAGCCAACAGCTGTGCCTCTCTTTTCCTACCAGGCCAACAAACTGCACAGCAGAGAGGTGCAATTAGAGCCGTTACCTGTACATTTGGTATTTCTTTCCCATCTACCCAGGAACTACCTGAGGAGCTAGCCCAGTGAACACAGCCAAATTACAATCATCACAGCCAGAGAGGTAGAAGGGTATAAAAGTAGATTCATATCTTCAGATCAATTCATNATAATCATGTACACTATGCAAAAACTACATCTATGAGAAAACTACATATACAGGGAAAGGCAAAATAAAACACAGAAGAAGTAAAATAGTGACTTAAGGGTGTTTATCTAACAATACTTTATTTTATGTCAATAAAAATTACCCAATAAATATTTTTATTGATTCATTAAATAAATGATTTTTAAAACTAAAGCCAAACTGCTTCACTGTATCAAGTTCCCAGTGCAGAATGTGCTATTATAGGTACAATAAATTCAATTGTATAAAGTTCAGTTCAACACATATACAGTTCGAGTATCTCTTTTTTATGATTCTATTTTATTTTTTTTAACTTTTATTGATTCTTCATGGATTTCACATCATGCATTCTGACCCCACTTTTCTCCCCATCCCCTCGAATCTGCTCTCTGCCCTTGTAACCTCTCCCAAAAAACAAAACAAAATTTAAAATAAAAACCAAAACAAAAACAAAACAAAAAAGAAGAAAAGGATCTCATTGTGGAAGCTGTAGTGTGGCCCATTGAGTCACACAGTTTACCCTTTAGTCCATTCATTGTCACTTGCAAGTGTTGGCTGCCACTAGTCACTGGTCTGGCTCAAGGCCTCTGGCTTACTCTGGCTCTCTGTTGTTGTCCTGTGTCATGGAGATCCTGCTGTTTTGATCCATAGGTTCATCCCCTTCATATGAACTGTTCCAACAGTTCATAGATAAGGTGGACGTTGGGGTGGGCTAACTCATAGCCCTTGGCCTCTGGGCCTGGGTGGTAGCTGGGTTGGACAGCCCACCAGCTCTCCCTCATCCTCACCACCAGGGTGAGCTCTCCAGGCCTGCCTTGGCTAGCTCACCCAATGCAGCCTGAAGCAAGGAGCAGGGCTAGTTCTCCTGCTCTCAGATCCTTANATCTGGCTCACCCACACTCACACCACTAGGGCCAGCTCTACTGTTGCCTAGGCAAGGTGCAGGGCCCTCACTCCCAATTGCTGTAGTGGGTATACGAGGTGAGTGGGGAGATGGGGTCAGCTCTTCTGCTCTCACACCCTCAGGGATGGCTCTCCCGCACTCCTGACAACAGGGTCAGCTCTAGTGTGCTGCCCAGGCAGGGTGCAAGGCACACTCTCCTGTGTGCTGCAGCTGGTGAGGGGCAGGGCTAGTTCTCTCAGTCTCGTGACCCCAGGGCCAGCTCTCTTGCCTGTGGTAGGTGTTAAGGAGCAGAGGAGAGAGGGTATCGTCCCCTCATCTATGCCACCACATGGCAGATGATGGAGAAAGGGGGATCAGCTCTCTTTCTCTCACACCCTCAGGGTAGGCTCACCTAAGTCCCTGACCACAGGGTCACCACTTGTGTGCTGCCCAGGTGAGGTGCATGCCTATGATGAGGGGTGGGGGCATCTGTCCTAACTCTGAAGGGCCAGCTCTCCACTGAAGGGCAATGCCAGCTCTCCTGATACACTATACAGCAAAGGGCAAAGCCAGCAATCCCAGGGCCAGTCAAGAGTGGCCAGCATACTTCCAATGACCTCCTGTGATAACACAGGCCATGAGCATCATCACAGACCCCAGCTGCAGCAGGACCACAGACCCAGACATGGCCCTCGGCAGCAGCTCAGGCCCTGATGCCACCATGGTCCCAAGTGGCAGCACAGGCCACCCATATCAGTATGATCTCGGCAGCAGCATGATCTTAAGACACCAACATGGTCTTAGGTGGCTGACCAGACCTGTCATCCACACGGCCCTCAGTGGTAACAGGAACCATGGATATCAACTGAGACCCTGGCTGCTGTAGGGCTACAGACCTAGACATGGCCCTCAGCAGCAGCCCTGGCCCAGATGATACCNTGGCCCCAGGTGATGATTCTGGCCACTCAAACGGCAGCACAGCACATGGACACCAACATGGTAACAGGTTGTGGCCTAGACACTGGGCATCCGTGTGGCCTTTAGTGGCAACATGGGCCAGGGACATCAACACAGACCCCAGCTGTGGCAGGACCACAGACCCAGACATGGTCCTAGAAGCAGCCAAGATCCAGCTGTCCCATGGCCCCAGGTGGCAGCACAGGCCACCCAGATCTGCACAGCCCCACAGCATCGTGGCCCTTGGACATCAACATGGTCCCAGGTAGCAGCCCCGGATAGCTCTTAAAACCATAAAGTCAAGACATTCCTCTGGGTGGTGAAAGAATAAATTAAAAGGGTACCATAATGTGCTTCATGGAGAAGAACAAATACAGTTAAGAGAACCTAAGAAAAGTCATTGTTACTTTCAAGTTCAATATTATGTTAACAAGGGGAAAAAGAAGCAACTAGAATCATTGGCTAAAAATTTCAAAAACATACTGGAATGTTGGTGGTACATTTATAAAAATTTTTAAATCTTAAATATTTTATAATTAAAGTTCATACATTTATAGAAATTCTGGCATAGTAAATCACTGCTCCCTCACTAACCACAGAGATATCTAACCCAAATTCTGCACCAGTGTTCATGAGATACTTTCCCAGACCCCGATTTCGTCATAGGCTCCATAAACCAGAGGAAAACAGCTTGAAACTGAGGGCCACAATAAACAACCTGTGGGTCTACATATAAGGAAGATCTGAGCCTGTGAGGTAACAAAAAGATACAGCTAGACTAGGTAGAGATTAAACATTCCTTTCCACATTCCTTTTTGAATAGGAAATGACATCTCAAAAAGGCAAGAGAAGCATCAGAGGAGAAAGGAAGCAAAGAGGCATTAGAAGAAAAAGAAAACTGAGCCTGGGTTATGGCAAAGCTTGTACTTTACAAAGCAACTGACACCCAATTCTGAAGGAAGAGCAAGCTGACAAGACTTCCGGCCTTCATGCTAGACCCCAAGAACTCTGCTATGTGCTGATTAAGGGTCCTCCAGTTCTTNCTCTGTTCACCTCCAAGGCTTTTTCCTACCACTCCGTGTGAATTTACATCACCAGAGGTAACCTTGAGATGACACTGAACNTACCTGAACCCTGTACTTTTGGAAAACATTGGCCATCAAGAAATCCCACCCATTCTTTTGAGTTTGAGAGATTGCTAACTGTAAATCAGCATTCTTCCTCTTGGCTTAGAGAAAACTCACAGGTGACATCTTGCAGCCTCTGCTAAGGCTGACACAGACAATCCAAATTCCCATTCTGTTGTCTCATACCTGAACTTTCTGTCTCCATTTACCCAGGTTAAGCCTGGCTCATGGACTTCACCAAACTTAAGTTCATCTTCTCTCCTTGTTCTAAAGTCCTGAATTTTGAGCCACTTTGATTAATGAAAAACCACCACTCTCTAATGGCTCATGCAAGGAGCCACCTGCCTAATCCCATCATTCCATTCCCCAAACCTTTCTGTACTTTTTTTTACATTTTCCTGTAAAAGAAAGCCCCTTTTAGACACTTAAATATCTTCTGGGTCAAATAGCTCTTCCTACTTCAATTCTCTTCAGTTCTCCAGGGCCACCATTCTCTTCCATTAAAGAATCTAAGATTAAAGACTGCCTTTACCTAAGTCTAGACCTATTTTTGTTTGACACTTTCAACCTACAAAGAAGGTTTAACTTTCTAAAGCACAAATCATAATTCCCTCTTATTAATATTTATCCTTATAGAATCACAATTGTTACATCCTTTTGATATATAACAACACAAACACAAAAAAATGAGATAAGAACAACATAATATACATGCTGTCATATTTCCTTCAATAGTCAAAGAAGAAAATTATACAATAAATATGCCAATAAAATGCATTTTATAATAAAAATGAAAACTTACAAACAAGTGAGGTTTTGAAATCAGAGAATTTCTCCACATTTTTGGCTGATATAATCTAATTGTATCTTTAGAACTTATCAAAAGAAAGGAAAAGCTAGCTGAATTACTACTTCTCATTAACTCAAGCAAGAAACCAGTATTCATGTAACTACTAAAATTCTTTCTCAAGAATCTTTACAGTAGTTTGTTACTTCTCCAGTGGTCCAGGACTCCTAATCGGATATAAAAAATAAATTCTCAATGTTTTTAATCACAAAGAATAAGATTTAAGGCATTTCTATGCCCATACAGTATAGAAAATGTACTGAAATCATAAAGGCATAGCAAAGTAAATACAGAAAAGTGAACTACTCACCCGCATTGACTATTGCATCCACCTCCAGCAATGTGATGTCACCTCTGTAGAGAGAAACCTTTTCACTCAAACTTTTCTTCATTTGCNGTGTTTCTTGAGTATTTTCTTCTGTAATAGAAAGGGATACATATTAACGGTAATAGTCCCAATTTAATCACCATCTTTTTATATATATGCATGTGTGTGCTCATGTTAAGGGGGTGCATTACTGTTCCATGGTGCAAGTGTGGAGGTCACAGGACCACCTTAAGTGTCTGTTCTCACCTTCACCTTGTTTTGAAACAGGGTCCTACTACCTCAGCTTCTGGGGATTCTCCTATCTCTGCTTCCATCTTCCCATTGGAGCACTGGGCTCACAGGAACTCAGACACATCCAGCTATTTTATGTGGTTCTGGGGATTCAAACTCAGGTCCTCAAGTTTGAATGATAAGAGCTTTTACTCACTAGGCAATCTCTCCCAGGACTAACCAACTGCTTTCTAATCAGGACAATTATAAGAGCCAATATGAATCACAGAGTTACAAAAGAAAATTTCAAATATGTGTAAGTACCAGGTGTGTGATTTATTCTCTATTTATATTCTATTTTCAATATAAATGCACTGGCTATACCAGTGGTCAGTTGGGATTTTTGAGCAACTTTGGGCAATATCTTTGGTCATTAAAAAACTTTAACATTAGCAATTATGTTCTATTATATTCATNAGGAAAAGAGATGTGTAACTACAGAAAGAAAACATTTCACAGTGAAGGAACTCGTTTCCACTGTTTCCAGTTATTTAAAAGGACCCTTCGAAACATTTATTTGATCATATAGGTTCAACTATTTGCTATGTTTAAAAAGATGTCCCTCAGGATAGGACACCTCAAGGAGAAGATCTGAATTTGTGAAAATGCTCTTTCCTTACCACATTGTATTTAACCTTTTGCCCTACAAGACAATGTTACTATGCAAGAGAAATAGCTCCATCCAACACACAGAGCCAGCAAGCTGTTCTAAAACCTGACACATTGTTACATACTTATACTACTTCTCTGAATTGCCANTTATTTTAAGTAAACCCACTTAACAAAGAAACAGGAATAAATGTCTTAAAATACACAAAGATTATGCATAAAATACTCTTATCATATTTTAAGAAAAACATTTTAAACTTAAACTTTATGAAATATATACATCCTTTATGAAGAACTATAATGCTATCCACTCACTAAAACACTCTCAGATAAGCATGCAATTTTAAAGTATTTGGAAGATAAGAAGTGATAGGTTTTGAAGTACCTAAATTGTCTTTGGGGCTGTCCTAGTATGATTTCTCTCTTGCTGTGATAAACACCATGACCAAAACCAACCTGGAAGAGGAAAGGTTTTATTTTCTCTTAAACTTACAGTCCACCATCAGGAAAGGTCAGGACAAGAACTCAGGGCAGAAACCTTGGGGACAGGAACTGAAGCAGAGACCATGGAGGAACACTGATTAACACTTGCTTTCTCTGANTTGCTCAGCTACTTTAGTTAAACAGCCTGGGGTCCTNCCCAGGAGTCACACTACCCACAGTGGGCTGGGCCCTCACACATCCATCATCAATCAAGAAAATACCCCCAAAGACATGCCCATAGGCTAATTTGATGGAGACAATTCAATTGAGATTCCTAATATAGCAAGACCCTGAGTTCCACATCCCATTAGTTACTACTCTAAGGACTTTTAAATTTAAAAACCCTGATTCCCAGTTAAAGTTCTCTGGAGTACACTAAGTATTTGATGGCTTCTGCAGACCATCCTAAGTTTCAGCATCAATGAAAATCTATAAATTACAAGACTCCTTACTGAAGCTAAACATCAGAACTCCAGTGGGTATTAAATTAGCAAGGATTTTAAAAGAAAACAAAGCCAGGCGGTGGTGGCAAATGAGTTCCAGGAAAGGCACAAAACTACACAGAGAAACCCTGTCTCGAAAAACNAAAAAAAAAAATTTATTTGTATTTGAGAGGTGACAAAATAGACATAAGCTATTCGCCACTTTTAAGAAATGGGTCTATAAAATTAAGCCCTATNTCTTCACGGAGTATTTTGTATGAACCACTACATTTATAGTGATGCTGTTAATTGCTAGATATTGGCAGGATTTGAGGACATTAAGGTTGGACACCTCCTTAATAATCAATAGCTTATCAAATCAATGACTGAAAATGCAGGATTCTAAGTACTGGTCAGAGGAATGGAATGGGGCCTCAGTCCTATCTCTGGCTGTTGGAGGAAATGTGACATTTTGAGGTGCACAGAAGGGCATTAATTAATGACCATTTAAACTTGGTTCTAAAAGCCCCAAACTTTACAAGATCACTGTATATCAAGAGGTTTTTGTGGCGGGGAAAAAAAGGATATATATTGTATCATGTTGTGTCCACCCCTCCCCTCACCCTTGTAAGGGACAATCCAAACTGACTTGTCAATCACCTGGACAGGAAAATGCCACCCAGGAAAAAGTTGTCAATAACAGAGATTTTAAAAGTTATATTGAAAAAAATGTATAAAGTCTGCATAAAATGAAAAATTGGCACAATTCTCTCATGGGTAGAATCATAGCTTCTGTCAATCTGAATTCTTTGACTTCTTCCTTTCCTATCTGTGTCTATTTTACTTAACTTCTTAGTGCTCTAGCTAAGACTGCAAGCACTATATTGAATAGGGATGGAGGGAACAGGCATCTTGTTAGTGATTTTAGTGGGACTGTTTGGAGTTTTTCTCCATTTTGCATGATTGCTATCAGTTTGTCATTTACAGATTTTACTAAGTGGAGTTATAATCTCTCCATTTCTAGTCTCTCTAGGTCTTTTATTATGAAGGGGTGTTGGAGTCTGTCTTTCTGCATCTACAGAGATGATCATGTGATTTCTTTCCTGAATTCACTTATATGAAAATCATGTATACTGACTTCCATATGCTGTAAATGATTGCATGTCCAGTATGAAGCCAATTTGATCATGCTGTTTCGAGGTGTTATTGCATTCAGTTTGCAAGTATTATATCAAGAAACTTTGCATAGATGTTCCAGCCTAAAATTTTGTTGTTGTTTTGTGTCTTTACCTGGTTTTAATATAAGGATAATGATAGTTTCTTAAAAGGTTGGAAATGTCCCTTCATATTCTATTTCTGTGGAATAATTTGTGAAGTATTGCTTTAAAGGCCTGGTAGAATTCTGTGCAGAATACATCTGGCCAGGAACAGTCTTTAGTTGGAAGATTTTTACTTATTGCATCAATTCCATTGCTTGTTATAGATGTGTTTATTTCATCTTGATTTAATCTTAGTATGTCATATGAATCTATAAAAAANATTCATTTATTTTAGATTTTCCAGTTTATGGAATATAAACTTTGAACTCCTNCCTGAATTTCTTGTTATCTGTTGTAATAGTACACTTTTTGTTTCTAATATCATTAATTTGTAGCTTCTCTTCTGTCTTTGGGTTAATTTTACTAAGTTTTTGTTTTTCCAGTATCTTGAGATACATTATCAGATTGTTTATTTGAGACTCTTATTTTTTTAAGGATTCATTTTACTCATTTTATTTATTTGTGTGTACGAGGGGTGCCCATAGAGGTCAGAAGAGGGCACCCGATCTCCTGGAACTGGAGTTGCAGGTGGTTANAACCTGCTGGAAACCAAAGTCTGGTCCTCTTCAGGAACAGCAAGCACTCTTAACGATAGAGCCATCTCTCCAGGCACCTGATAGTACTGAAAGCCACAAACTTCACTCTTCGGACTGCCTTCACTGTATCCTACAGGATTTGTATACTGCCTTTTCATTTTCATTTAATTCTTAGAATATTTTAATNCCTTCCTTATTTCTTTAATAATTCATCCATCCTTTATCAAGGTGTCATTTCGTCCCATGAGTCTGTCTATTTCTATAGTTCCTCTTGCAGGTGATTTCTAGCCTTACTCCACTGTGGTCTGGTAAAATAAAAGACATTATTCCAACTTTTCTGTATTTGTTGATATTTGTGTCCTAATGTGTGGTATACTCTAGAGAAAGTTTCATGGATTTCTGAGAAGAATGTGTATTTTTTAGAGTTTGAGTAGACTTCTGTAGATGCCTGTAAGGTACATTTGATCCTTGATGTTATTTAATGCTTGTTTGTTTGGTTGGGTTTGTTTGTTGGTTGTTTGGGGGAGGGGTCTGGTTAATCTAATGGTGATAGTAGAGTATTAAGTCACTATTACTATATATGAATTAATTTATGTCTTGATATCTAGTAGAATGAGTTTTATGAAACTGGATGAGCTTGTGCTCAGTGTGTTTATGTTTAGAATTATATCCACTTGGCAGATTGTTCCTTGATCAGTATGAAGTGACCTTCTTTATCTATGCTGATAAGATCTGGGTTAAATTCAATTTTAAGAGATATTAGGATAGCACTGTCTGCGTGCTTTTTGGTCTCATTTCCTTGGAAGACTTGTTTTTGTCCCATCCTTTTACCCTNAGATGCTGTTTACTCCTTTGGTGGAAAGAAGTGCGTATCTTGGAGACAGCAAAAAAGATTCTGCTTTCTAGTACAATCTTACAGATCATGTTCTTTGATAAGTGAATTGCAATCATTAATATTCAGAGTTACTATGGAATGGCATTTATTCTTGTCATTTTGTTGTGTTTGATGTTTTCATAGTCCTCTTTTACTTAGCAAACATGTTAGCCTCATTTATTTTTCTCTCAGTAGACTCTTGGATATATTTATTTTTTTCCTCAAACTAAAGTATTTTCTCCAATATACTTTGTAGGACTTCCTTGGTGATCATAAATTCCTTTGGTCTGATCTTATCATGGAAAGTTTTTCTTTCTCCTTCAGTCAAGACAGATCAGTGTGCTGGGCATATTAAGTTGGGTTGGCAGTTATCAACTTTCAGAATTCTTTCCAAGCCCTTCTTAGTTTCAAAGTTTTGACTAAAAAGTCAGAAGTGATTCTTATTCCTGCCTTTATATGTGCCTTGGCCCTTCTCTCTTGCAGCTTTTAGTTCACACTTTTGTTCTGTGTATTCAATGTCTTAACTATATGATATAGGGACTTCCTTTTCTGATCCCATCTATTTGCATGCCTTAATATTTGGATGGAGTTCTCGTTACCTAAATTTTGGACTTATTTTCTACGATTTATTAAAAAGATTTTATGTCTTTGGTATGAAATTCTTATTCTATATGTCCATAATTCATCAATTTTGCTTTTTATGATGTCCCCAAGTTCTTTAATGTTCTATTCATGTTTTTTTTTATCATTGATCTTGACTGAATGATCCAGTTCTTTTACTGTCTTCAAGCTCTGAAAGTCTCCATATGATCCTTCTCTTGATAAAGCTTTCTGCTAAAGCTTCTATTTGATCTACTGTGTTTTCTTCTCATTTCTATCACTACTTCAGTTTTCAGTTTTTCTTCAGTACTTCTTTTTATACAATGTTATTTTCATATCTTCAATTGACTTCCTCATTTCATTCAGCTATTTGTGTTCTCTTAGAATTTATTTGTGATTCCTTTGGGTTGTTTGAACATATTTATAATCACTCTTTTTAATCCTGCATCGAGAATTTCACTGAAGTCATTTTCATCAGGGACTATTATGAGATTGATCATTTCCGGAGGAAATGAGTTGTCTTGATTTTTCATGTTACTTGTGTTTTTCTGCCATCTGGGGTTAGATTGTTGGTTACGCATTTTGTTGTTCTTGCTTTACTTTGGGTTGCCTCTCTTATTTCTGAGGAGGTATTTGCAGTGTTCAGAAGAGATTAGGTTATAGTACACCAGTGGTAATGCTTTTATCCATTAGGTTGGTGTTCCAAGCATCAGACTATTTTCCTAGTCCACCCCATGGGCTGAGTAGTGTCTGCAGGTAAAGCCACTATAAAATGGTTAACTCACTCTGATAACAGGGCAGTAGTTGATACAAAACAAACACTTTTTAAGTACCAATTATTTTACAGAGAAAGGAATCCTTAATAGTATAATATACACTAAGTTCATTACTGGTTATGAGTAGAAAGGAAAAGAAAAAAGGAAGCAATCATGATGAGATTAGTGATTAGTGTTAGATTGCTAGACAGGANATAGAGGAGGAAGGCACAGCAGTTGAAATACTAGAGGAGGGTATGGGGGATATGAGAGATAGTAGACTAAAAAGAGAGGGGTGAAGATATGCACTCAGATATCACAATCCATACCAACTTCTGGGCTTTAGGAAAAAAGTAACAGTAAGAAGGGAAAGAAAAGAAAATGAAAGAAGACAGAGAAACACTAAAACATGTAAACAGTAGGTAACAGTGCTAGCCTGATACACTGACCATGGGTATTATATAAATAAGAATAGTTGTAGGGGTAACAAGAGCAAAATGGAGCTAAATGATGATGAAATCATTGGCCAGTGTATCTATATTACAACTGGAGATCTTCTGAACTGCCTTCCTAGACATGCTGCAATTTCTAGTCTGAGTTTATTTTCACCAGTCCTGTTCTTCTCTTAGGGATTCCGCAATTCACTTGTGTGTAGCTTTCTTATGAAGATAGTTGGCTCTGAAATGTGGGTAGCTGAGAAAACCCAGACATGGTTTCTGGGATCCAGCTGAGTGTGCAGTGGGTGAGTGTGAAGTGCCTGGAGAACACTGCAGAACTTGTACTTTATTTCCATCATTTCCTGGTTCCCCACTGGGGCACTGATGGCAGTCCTAGCAATGGCTGTCATTGGGAATCAGTTAGAATTTGCAGTTGAAGCAGAGTTGAATTGGTTACAGATGCAGTAATGAAGCCAGGGTCTACTGATAGAGAAAATTTACTGGAGTGTTGACCAAGTGGATTCTGGAGACTGGAGGACCAGCTGGTGAAGTGATAAAATACCTGTTCCTGTTGTTTCACTAAACCATAATCAGCTATTTCTTCCAACATGACTTTGATGCTACTATTTTACTTGGAAATCCTCTACTAAAAAATTAAAATATGTTTATATCATTTCTCCCTTCCCTTTCTTTCCCTGANATTATCTCATGTATTATCTCATGTACCCAGTCCCAGCCCCACTGCCCCCTCTGAAATATATGTTTGTTTTATACACATATATACATACATACATACAATGTCTATATATGTCTAAATATATAAATGCAACCTGCTCAGTCTGTTAACGGTTATTTATATTTATATATCAGAGCTGACCACTTGGTATTGGATAACCAATTAGGGGACTCAACCCTGAGAAAGACTATTTTTCCCACTCTCAGTAATCCTTAGTTGTCTGTTGATGTGTTTATCTAATTATTCTTTATCAATAAAAAAATTGGGAGCCAAATATCAGGGTAAGAAGCATCAGAGAAGCAACCAGTGACCTCCTATCTCTTCCGTTTCTCCATCTAAAAGGCCTGAGATCTTCTCTAAGTTCTACCTTACTGCTTCCTGTCTCCTATCTGTCCTCAGGCCTCCAAAACAGACATGGTTTATTTTGGTCAGCTACTGGGTAGCTCTGCCCTCTGATTCAAAGCAAGCTTCATTGTCAGAATGCAATCAAAACATCACACAACAGTCTGTAGTACTGGATTTAGGGGTAGGACCCCATGAGATTTTTTTTCCCCTCCATGTCATCATGTCTGTTGGTATTGTACTTGTTTAAGCAGTCATGCTGTTGAGGTATCATGGGTGAAGCTTCTGTCAGTTTTAGGAGATCCAATCTCACGGCAGACTTCCTGGTCCTCTCGCGCTTACAATCTTTTTGGCCCCTCTTCNAGGATGTTCCTTTGGCCTGCGATGTGGGTGTTATGTTGAACATGTATCCAATGGGGCTAGGCACCCTATGATCAGTTGTTTTCTGCATTTTGATCAATTGGAGTTTTCTGTNATGGTCTCAATCTGTTACAAAGACAAGTTTCTTTGATGAAAGGGTGAGAGCTACACTTGTCAGTAGGTATAAAGATAAATATTTAGAATATATCTAGGAATTATGCTGGTTTATTGAAGTGACAGCAGAAGTTTATCCTCGAAGAACCTCACTAGCTTTTTGGTTTGTTTTTTTAATTATTATTTTTATTTTTATTCCCCTTATTAAGTTTGGGCAATTTTGTTTTTAAACTTTTTCATTGGTGGAAATAATTCTTTAATAAATATTTAATTCATATTTATGTGTATGCATCTGTGTTCACAGCATGTGTTTGTGAGTACCCTGAAGGCAGAAAAGAGCCTCTGGTCTCCTGGAACTGCAGTTACAGTTGATTATAAACCACCCAAAGTGAGTGCTGAGAANTGGACTCAGGTTCTCTGTGAGGAGCAGCAAGTGTCCTTAATCACTGAGGTCTCTCTAGCCCCAGGAATTCTCTTTTTCTTTTTTCCTTTGCCTTTTAAAATTACTTTCATCTTTTCTTCTCATTTCCCCCAATAATATTCTTCACTCTTCTTTTCTATTATTTAATCTTGATTCTCTATTTCTGCCATTCCCTGCCTCCTTCCTTTACAGCATTCAATTCATACCCTCACTATTACCCCCAGGTAATTTTTAACTTTGTAGTACATTCTTTGGTAGTTTTTCCATTTAATTTTAAGACTATTTCTAAATTTCATTTTGATTGATGTTGTTACTATTACAATAACAGTCTTTCTACTATTGGTAGTACTATAGATAGAACCTCCATGATGACTGCTCAATAAGAACATCCCCAATAAAGCCAGAAGAGCTATCTAAATCAACATATGTGCAAATCTCATAACAGAAACATGAAAAATATATGTGACAAACCCCTCCAAAATATCATAAGCCCTCAAGTACTAACTCCAAAGATCTGAAAGAGATGAATCACCAGAGGAAGAAATCAAAAAATCTTCTGGTAAGGATGACCTATGACTTTAAAGAGGATTAAACAGCAGATGAATCCAATTCAGGACTCAAAAAAGTCAGAAATATACAAGAAATACTGGCAAAATGGATGAAGAAATCAGCAATGTAAATGAAAAGGTCAACAACATGAAAGAAAAGAAATCATGATTTTTGAAAACAAACTAAAAGTCTAAACATTGGAAATGAAAATTTCAATGAATCAAAACACAAGATGTAAAGTATGATCAATAGACTTGACCTTGCAGAAGAAATATTATAAAGGACGAAGGACAAGCAAACAAAGTCAATGAAACAGTACATTCAAACCTCAGAAAGGGAAATGGAAAAGAAAAGCAAAACCACAATGTCCGATAAATCCTGGGTATCACAGAGACAACACAAATAAAAATATATGGAATTCAAGGAGTTAAGATTTAACTAACATCATAGAACATCTATCCAATGAAATTATGGTAGAAAATTTCCTAAAGCTAGAGATGTAGACAACCAAANACAACAGGCATTTAGAAACATAAATACGAAGTAGACATGACCAGAAAAGAACCCTTCCATGATAATATTAAAGTTAAAAGCTACAAGAACAGCTACAGAGACGGCTCAGTAANTAAAGCCTTTGCCATACAAGCATGATGACCTGAGTTCAGATCCCCAGAGCCCACATGAAAGCCAGACACAGTAGCATGAGCATCCATAATCTCAGAATCCTCTACAGGGGATGGGAGTAAAAGGTAGGAGAATTTCCAGCTAGCCTGGTATACACAGCAGTAAACTAGAGGGACAATGTCTCAAACAAAATAGAAGGTAAGGATCAAAACCAAAAGTTGTCTTTCACATCCACATGTGGACTATGGCACATATGCATCTTCATCTGCATACACACATACACGCATACACACATACACGCATACACACACACACACACACACACACACACACACACACACACACACACACACACCCTGCTTTTCTATACTAATGTTTGGAGTTGCTGTAATTACTCTAAGGTACTTAATGAAATTGAGGTACAGGGAGATTTAAAAACTTACTCTGGTCATAAAATTGACAGAGCCAAGAGACATTTGAGCCCAGTAAGTCTGATTCTAGAAACAATGTGCTTAATCAATCATGTCTCATGGTCAAGATCAGCCTCTTAAGGACATTTTTTAAGGCACAAATTCTATAAATAAAAGCACACTCCAGGGACAGGGAGATGCCTTAGTGATTAAAATGCTTGCCACACAAGTGTAAGGACCAAATTTCAGATCCCCCAGAAACTACGGAAATGTTGGATGTAATTCCAGTCTTTAGAAGACAGCGACAAGAGACTCCAAACAAGCTGGCTAACCAGATTAGCTGTATAGGCAAGCTCTAGGTTCACTTGAAAGACCTTGCCCCAGTTAGTAAGGTAGAGTGATCAAGGAAAAATTCCCAAGGTCAGCCATGAGCCTACACACACATACACACACACACTCACACATATGAAAAAGAGTTTTGTACATGATGCCTTTTTAAACTTAATTTACCATGTGTGAACTTGAGATGAGAACTTGGGCATTAAAAATGTGTATTTAAGGTGNCGAATGCCTTTAATCCCAGTACTCGGGAGGCAGAGGCAAAAAGATCTCTGTGAGTGGTCTACAAACTGAGTTCCAGGACAGGCTCCAAAGCTACACAGAGAAACCCAGTCTTGAAAAAAACCAAGAAAAAAAAATGTGTATTTTTTGTATTACTACAATTTGTATTATTTGTATTATTATTTGTGTATTTGTATTACTACAATTCACTAAAAATATTTTTAATTGTGACATGACCACATTTATAATACAGGCAACCAATTCAAGTAATTCTCTACTTAAAAAAAAACCAATTAAAGTCATAAGATTATACTCTAAAGGAAAGGAAAATATAATTTTTCTCTTCTAGTAAAATGTCTAAAAATCTCAACCTACAAAAACAAGGAAACCAATACTGACCTTTTTTTTAATTATATAAAAGAGCTAGAAAAATCAGTAAAGTAACAATATTTTAAATTTTATCCTATTTATCATTATTTAGCTTTAGAAAATTTTTAATCTGCCGGTTAAGATTTTAAAAAAGCAGATAAGCAAGTTATACACAGAACAAACCTCAGTGACAAGGAGAGTGGGTGTCTGCTGCGGTGCTGCAGAAAAGAGAAAGAGGGCTTTACCGTGCTTTTTCACCATTGCTAGGATAGGGATTCTAACCCTAATGCTCACTGGCCTCTGCTGTCTTCTGGGGTGCACCTGACATCTCCTGACTCCTGCCCTCCAAGGCAGGAGGAAAGGGTATACAAAAGACAAAGGGAACCTAGAGCTGACCACTCGAGTTCGGTGGCATATAAAACTAACAGAAATTAAGTCCTTATCAGAAATACATGTGAGGAGAGATTATTACTAATCTGAAAGCTTGGGCAGAATTCCTTCTCTGTATCATCTATGCCCTCTAGTTAATACTTTACATAGCTTTACTTTGCAAAACGGACTATAGTCAAACAATCCCTCCTCACTAGATATCCCAGAAGTGATACAACCAACAAAATAAAAGTATGCAACTGTGCCCAGAACACAGATGAGGGAGAATATGAAGGATGGCATTAGAGGAACACCAGCAAAAAAAAAAAAAAATGAAACAGATGAGCCAGGTACCCATGCTAGGCTAAGTGGTCAAAACAGAATGGTGTCCAAGGCCTTCTGCTATGTGAAGCCTCAGCAGGGCTCAAGGAGTCAAATCATATTAAAGAAGCAGAGGTTGAACTCACACAACTGTTCAGAGGATCTATTCTTACTTTGTTCACACAGTACTAATATATGCAACAAATACCAGGAATTTCTAGACGTAGACTCTGAGTTCTCTGTGTACTAAGTTAAACATTTAAAACACTAAAATCGATTTGTTGTATCTCCAGTACACTGCTCCTACTTGTGTAAAAGCAGTACTTAATTTTCTTCCAGATTTCCTTAACTATTATGGTGATAATTACTTAAATAGTACAATTACCAATCTTGGTTTCTCTTTATTCACAAAGGCTCATTTATTAGTAGTAGTATAATGTATTAACTGAATTGCACTTGGNACCAGGGCAGACGTTATACAACTTAAAACATACAACCACTGTTCACCAAATGACAGCAGAAGGAAAGTCAGTGACCTATTTAATCATTAAATAGTATTGGAAAGGAGCTAGAATAGAAACAGATCCATAAGGAAGTTCTCAAAATAACCTTGGCTGAAGTAAGGCTGTGGCGATGGAAACAGGAGAGGAGAATGCCTGGGATAATACTCCAGAGATAAATCAACAAAGAATAGGGTCCCATTAGAGGAGGGAAGCTAGAAAATTGATGGCTAGATTTGCTGGCTTCTGTTCTAGGTGGCTATTGAGAAGCAATGTAGGTGGGAGAGGTTGTATAGAAAGGAATATAATTGTGTCAGTCTTGATTATGTTAGCTCCAAGTTTCCTATAGAATGTTCATATATTTGAATTATCTGCTCAAAAGAAAGNGACTTGGGGCTAGATATTTGGGTTTAGGAAATGGCAGATGGTAGTGACCCTGGGTGAGACCATTAAGGGCAGAGCTGAAAGGAAAATGGACCAAAGCCAGATGCTGAAGAACACCAACCTTTACACATACGATGAATGGAAAGTACATGAAAAAGACACAATGAACTCAGACAAGAAAATGCAACCTAGAAAAAAGAAGTGATCAACAGCTTCACATGTTACAGTCAAGAAACAAAAAAGCAGAAAATGCCCTTCTAGGTGTAACCATCATGGCATCACCACTGACCTTCACAAGAAGGATTTCAATAAAGCCAAAATATAGACATGTCTACAGCTGAGCCTAGACGTACAACATGACAGAGAAATAAGGTGTAAAGAATCTGTGTCCCAGCCGGGCGGTGGTGGCGCACGCCTTTAATCCCAGCACTCGGGAGGCAGAGGCAGGCGGATCTCTGGGAGTTCGAGGCCAGCCTGGGCTACCGAGGAAGCCCAGGAAAGGCGCAAAGCTACACAGAGAAACCCTGTCTCGAAAAACCAAAAAAAAAAAAAAAAAAAAAAAAGAATCTGTGTCCCTGATGAACCACATGAAGTGGAACTTCCAGGTGACCTCAACTCTTCTCTTATAAAACATGCGATCACTTATAATCCCTTTATTCTAAGAGCCCAGCCTATATCAGGCAAATAGATATCTTAATTTGTCAAATAAATTCTTGTTTTGAGATCCATTTAATTATTTCTTATTTTATCAAATAATAATATATGAATGATTTCACTCATAAATCCTTGAATTCAACACTTATTATTTCTTTGGTTTCAACTAATGTAGAATTATTAAGTCACAGGCAGCCTACATACATTAGAAGTAATGCAGACTGCAAAACTATACTGTTTTATTTAAATAGGAGTAAAATGGGAAAATACAGAAACCTGGCTTAAGAAAGTAAGAAGTGAGGAGTGATCATTTGCTGAGATAACTATAGAAAAGGTAAGGCCTGAAGATGCCATCAGATTAGAAGGTCCTTGTTTATCTGAATATGACTGCTCATTAGATTCTTTATCTTCCTTAACTTTTCCAATTAGTCATCCTGAGTCCTACAATTTTGAACAATTTAAATCCTCCTAACTCATATCCAACTGAGTATCAAAATCCTACCAATTCTGTTAAAATATCTCAAATTCATCCCCTCTTCTTGAATTATAACCTAAAAATTAATTAAATCAGAAGATAAAATTCCCAGGCCCTAGACTGTCTTATTAATCTTATTTTTATGATTTACTCATCACCCTGCTCTAATAAGACCAGTCTCTAATATTTCCACATCTTTGCAAATGTTCTCATCCTATTACAAACTCCTATTTCTTTTAGGAACCAGTATAAATGANGGGAATTTGTGAATTCTCCACTCCATGTGTTATGCAGACTACTCTTGTTTTACAAATGATTCTCAATCTTGGAGAGAACTTCCAGGCTAGACCAATGTCTTCTCCATACTTGACTTCTTCCAGATCCGCAGCGTAATTACTGANACGTGGTAAATATTCATTTACTGAAAGAAGCCAAGGAAAATTGGATGCAGCATGGGGGAAATAACAAAATAAACAGATTAATACAAAAGACATTTTCAAGCTAATCACTTAAAGTATTTTAGTGAATAATAGTCATACACCAAAGTAATGCAAGTTCCTATATAGAAGTGGTAACAGTGTAGACATGGTATTTTAATTTCCTGCTTCACAAATTACAAAACCTAAA
Source organism: Neotoma lepida (assembly GCA_001675575.1). NCBI lineage: Eukaryota > Metazoa > Chordata > Mammalia > Rodentia > Cricetidae > Neotoma > Neotoma lepida. The sequence goes on along the minus strand of LZPO01118071.1, from coordinate 5,273 downwards.
GCTTGTATCTTTTGTTCTGTAGCCTTTAAAATAGTTTCATCAACTGGATTCCAAAGAACCAGACAAAATCCCTCTGAGGAGNGCTCAAGGCCTCTTACATTTAGCAGACTTTAAGATGATTCTTCAACATACTAGAGAGAACTACTCTTCTAAATTACTAGCCTACATTTCAAATCACTGACATAATTTTAAGTAAGGTTAGAACTCCAACAATCCAACATGCTCATTCATAAAACATAAAAGTTGCTGGGCTTGGTTGGTGCACGCCCACAGTCTCAGAACTCAGGAAGGTGGTTGCAAGTTCATGGCCAGCAGAATCTACATAGGGAGAGCCAGGCAAGCCAAGCCAGGGTTGTATAGTAAGACCTTGTCAGCCGGGCGGTGGTGGCGCATGCCTTTAATCCCAGCACTCGGGAGGCAGAGGCAGGCGGATCTCTGTGAGTTCGAGGCCAGCCTGGGCTACTGAGTGAGTTCCAGGAAAGGCGCTGCCAAAGCTACACAGTGA